>JARHVA010000222.1:582500-617500 GCA_037957365.1 Torreya grandis | reverse complement strand
AAGAAAGAAACAATAAAATTATTAGATTTTTTTTTAAATTAAATTTTAAGATGATGAAATCATAAGATTTCTGATATATGCCAAATTTACAGCTTTAATGATCTCCAATTTAGCTCTTGTTTGAAGGTTACAAAAATATTTTTTTAAGGTTTTTAATATAATTTCAAGTGACGAGTATTGCCCAAAAACATAAATATTATTGTATCAATAGTGCAAAACTTTATTGATACATTAACAAATAATTATTTAACCTTGTATGGATCAAGACACCTTGTCTAAAACTTACACTTATGATATTTATACTTTTAATCAAAAACTAATTCCCAATCTATAGCTTAAAACATGTGTGTCTTAGTGAACTTGTCATTATATAAAACTCTTTATTTTTTGGACAAAATTTGTATGGTGAATATATTCTTGATGAAGATAATATAACTCATTAACATCTAATATGAATATTGAGTACTTTTGTGAGAAATTAGGTGGCACTATAAGTATATTATATAATAAGACATCCAATCTTAGTCTACTATCCTACCACACCCCAATAGACCTCATCTCTATCTTGAGGCCAACTGTGGAGTTTGATATTTGACTAAGATAGGATATGCACCAAATATAAATCACATATTTTGGTGTGATTTAACTTTTAAGATTGTTTTTCATTCTTATCATTAGCTTTTGCTTCTTTTATGATTTGGATTTTAAGTTATTTTGGATTTTTCTATTCCTCCTCCATACATATTCATAGAAGCAATCATGAGTGAAATAGGTGATGAACTTAAAGGAGACTACACTTGGTCATTAGATAAAAGGAACTAAATACCATGGTCTCTAAAGACTCGTAGACTTACCCACAAGTAAGTGTGCAATCTCAAAATTGATCTATATGTGCCTCAAATGAAAAGAAATAAGGGAATGATGGGTACCATGAGAGATCCATCCATGTAATAATTGATAAAATGATGAATATGTTTGTATTTGATCATAGGTAGGTAAAATCATGTTCTAATAATGGATGGGATTATGTTGTGGGAGTCATGTAACTAGATAATTCATACTAATCTAAAAGGGATATAGAAAAATCACTAATGAAAGTAGTGGTCATCCCAAAAGAGGTAAAAGGTAAATGGTCTTCCCAAAAGATGAGAAAAATAAATAAGGACCAAATAATCATAAAGAGACTAAGGGAAATAATTACATAAATAATTAAAGTGATACCTAATAACCACAAAGGAAATAAAGTTTGAACGTAATGTAAAATAAAATTAAAGATAGCAAAGGAAATAATGGGGTAAGTGAGATGAAACAAAATGAAAAAAATAAAGAAATGAGAGATATAAATAACACATAAAATATATGTTAATGTCTATATCAAATATGATCATCTGAAATACAAGCTTATGTGTATCTAAAGGTTTTTTGAAGTTGAATTTTTTATTATTATTGAATGTAGAAAAAGAGTGGGAATTGTAGGATGCCTCAAAGGGTAATATTATGTAGAGATTGGCTTAAAATTTTCACCAAATTTTGAATTTATATGTGGATGGTTTCCATAATATGACCCAACATGTGATGTAGATTATTAATTTGAACAATTAGAACAAATTGCATTGGGATTTCTGATGTCATTGAATATAGGTAAAAGTTTTGGTGTGTTTGATTTGGAGAATGTTGAGATTGGAATAAGAAATTTATAAGAGGTATGAAGAGGTCTATAAGCCAAATGAGGACCATTTATGATGGACTTTGGGGTGGGAATTTGAAATAGATACTCCTTAAGTTCATGTGACCTAAGAGGTTGAGGTTTTATAGATACAACTACCTATTTAAAGTTTTTCATATAAATTATCCTTTCATTATTAGTGTAGGAATAAGGACCAATTATTTTTTAGACAACATTAGTGGATGAGGTGAAGGTATGAGATGATTATTATTCATCACCAAGTAGGTGATGTTGATGTGATTATGATTGTATAGATTAGTTTTGAGAGTCTTGAAGATAATATTGATAATGTTATTATGTAAGAGTATTAACATTCAAATGTGGACCAAGTAAGGAAGCAAGAATAAATAAATGAAGATCATGATAATTATTATGAGAATGACTTATCGTAGAATGCAACCAATAAAACTTATCAAGATTGTACCATTTTGGAGATGGTTTGGAAGGATTAAAAATCATGGGTTTAAAGGGTGGAAAATTATTCTTAAGTTCTTATAAAATTAAGGGAGTGTGGGTTGGGTTAAAATTGGTTGAATTGGATGTTCCCTTGTGGGTTTAGGGAGGCTTAGATGAATTAATGTTATGATAAAATGGCTAGAAAAGTTACTTAGTATTTGATTTAGCTGATTCAAATTGACTCATAATAATGTCTTGCCTTTTTGCTTGGTCTAAGGCTTCTTCTAAAGTTTTAGGAGAAAACATCTAAACTTTGTGTTGACCACTTTCTAGTCCCAAACCTAGAAAGGGGTAAAACTAATGCCTTGAATATTGATCCATTTTTAGTATCATGGTTGTCATTCATCTTATGAGTTAGGAAGGTGTTCAAAAAATTCACTATCTTGCTATGATCAAAACTTTACTTTTTCAATCTTCATGTCTCCTTTCCAACCCGATTCAAGTGTTTTTATGATGGTAAATCATGATTAGATGGTCCTTGATCACTTTTATGGGTGTCTAACATATGAAATATAACATGGTAAAGGTGAAATGAGGAGGTAATTTGATTGAGGCTCTTAAACACATTGGTTCTATCTAATAACATGAGGTATGATCACTTTCAATCTTTTAAAAAACATCATGGAAGGTGTATAAAGGTTAAATTGAGGTTACTCATGGGTCATACAGGTCTTTTATATGTATTGGCTTCATAATTCAATTGATATACCCTTTTAAGGTCATATATGTATGCAAATTCAAAAAAAAATTAGTCATAATGAGACCCAATATATCCTTGATAGACCACTAAGTCACCCCACACACCTCTAATGGACCTCATAAATCTCATCAATCCACCACTAGAACATTTCATACCTCATTGAATCCATTATCGCCATGGTCAACTCTTAATTCCTCATAAATAGGCCTAACATGTGCCAAATAGTGACTTTTAAACTCCCTCAATTCATACAATCAGGTTCAAAGTGACATATGACTCATATTTTCCCTCCAAAATACCTAATAATGATGTTTTAGGTCTAAAACAAAAAGAATTGTAGAGAAAATGCCATGTTATAGAGGTTTCTTAAGTAGTATATATTTGTACATTACAAACCAACTCAAGTGGAGTCATGTTTTTGTAGAGGGAGGTCAACAATGTCAAGTGGAGGAGAGAAAAATATTTGTCAGTGCCATGGAAGCCCAAAACCATCCCATATCTCCCTCAATCTCATTTGTAGACTTAAAGAGACCCTCAATTTTATGCTTGTACTGTATAGAGGAGAGAGAATGTGGGCCTAAGATCATAACCAAATAAATTAGACTCAAGCAACTTCTTCCCAGGCACATTTTTCTAGGGATTGATCTCACAATATTTATGAAAATTCCTTAAGAAGTGAGGTAATCTGTATGCCCTTCTCACCTATATAGGCCAACTTGGACTGAATGGCTTTTAGGGATTTTTTATTTGTCCCCAAAGAATTAATGTATGTTTCCTTGGGTCTTGAAGGATCATTCCATAGAATTTTTAAAAATTGACTCAAACATGTGAGCTCATATGAATAGTATACCTTCATAATTGGCTCCTCTGTGTGATCTATAGACACATTTGTGCAAAAGATAAAGGTTTGATGTCTTCATCATTAGTTGTTAACTAGGTTTAAGAGTTTTAATAAGTTTTTAAAGGTTTCCAATGCCTTATAGATTATTTTGAAGATCCAATTCCCCCTTTTTCATCTCATAATATCTCAAGGAGAAAATACTTGTACATAATTGAAGTTCATTATATGACAAAAACTATGTGTAGCTCAATGGCATATATAAAGCTTCAAGTTTAACTCAAAAGCATATAAAGAGGAATTATATTATTGATGGTTCATCTTAATTCCCTTGAGAATAATATTATTAATCTCCATGGTGGCCTCACAAGCCTAAAAACTATCTTATTTGACTCCTAACCCACATAATCACTTTTAGTATATTTGAAGGTCTTTTATGGAAATAAAGGTTTTATTAAGTTTCTGAGGTTTCAATTTAGGATGATGTATGTTTTATTTGTGCCTCTAAAGTTCCATGTTTGCTTAGTTATATGTCTAAGCTAATCCTATATTCATGTGGGTTGTATAAGAAGGGTCCTTATTCTCCATTTCACACCATTTTCATATCCCTATTTTTTCATAGTGTTTCCATTTCCATTAATGTTATGTTAACCCTATTTTCATATACCACACTCCATATATCTCCACTTCCACCCTCCTCCATTCATCCACCCTCTAATCCAAGTCTAGATCATGTCATCATACCCACATACTCCCTTGTAACTATTATAAGAAATTAAACCATAGAATTTTGGACCTATATGGTCATATAGTGAACTAAGAATGCAAATGTACACCTACAACCAACCCTTTTAGGCCTATTATATCAAGGTCCCCAAAAGACACTATGTAGACTATTAATAGGTGTGATGGTTAGTGTGAGTATCAAGGTATATGTATCTTAAATAATTGAATGATGATATGAGCATGATACACCATATTTTCAAGTACTATGCAGACCACCTTATTCTCATGCAAGCCTGATAATTAAGCCTTGTAGACAATCATACTAGCAAGTGGTTACATGTGGCATTATTGAGGAATATTGGTGTCTGCATCTTTCTTGGGATAAAATTTAATTTCAATAAAATGAAGAGAAAATTTCATACTATTTATAATGTATCTTGATGGTTATCACATCTAGAAAGGATAATAACATCTACACAGGGCTGAGATTACACAGACATACTCAAGCATCAGACCTAAGCCTAAGTAGAGGGTAATATATAAAAAGTAATATACATTATATAAGCATAATAATGGCCATAATAAAATTATATAAACGTCCATGATAACAAATACCTTAGTATAAAATAATTAAGGCCATGCTCAGAATGTTCATACATAAGCACATACTCAACATGTAGTTTACTACCATTTTGTGTTAAAATAGTGGTTTAAGAAATTTATGTGCATGGAAAAGCCCTAAAATTTAGTATGAATGGTCATCATGACCCATTAAAGGTAATAATATATTCACTTTGGATAGAAAAATAATGGATATACCCAATCTTTTGTATCAGACCAAGCCTTGTTTATGATAATTGTTTATGGATTAAAAAGGTACATTCATGTCATGAATAGTCTACATGTAGTTTGGTATTCATATAAGGTTTTTTTTAAATGAGGGATGATGGTTAAGGTTTATAAAACCTCCTATAAATTTATAAAACCTAGAGATATAGTCAAAAGCCTTAGAGATAGGCCAACACAATCAAGCATATAAGCCTACTCATAGACCCTAGTGCCATCTTGAGGTTCCTCCAAGCTACTATAACATGTTTAATAGCTAATGTGAGGTGTATGAGGATTATTAATACTTTTCAAGAAGCTTTAAATTTCCAAGAGGTGATAAATTTGACCAAAGTGTCTTCAAACCCTACTCAGGCTAATTAGTCTATGCATAATTAATTCATAGACCATCTTCAAATGCTCACCCACTCTGCCACATGCATGATCAAGGCCAAATATCCTAAGGAATTTTAAGTCTCCTTATTTAATAAATATCCATGAAATATTGATTGGAATTTGGGGGTTAGTTTTTATGAAAGAACCTTAAGAATATAAGCACTCAGAATTGCCTATAAATAACCCTAACTTCATCTTCCAACATTCACATCTATACAAATCCTTTGCATGGGAACCTATCCCATTAATGGAAGATGAGGAAGTTATTGTGATATAGATTCATGTCATTTTTTCATGGTTTGAATTTTCATAATCTATAAACCATAATTAAGATGGTTGATGTTTCAAACCCTATACAAACCCCAAAATTAACCTGATGGTGGAGTTTGGCCTCAAAACCCATCTATATTAGATAATTTAATAATGAAATGACCCTTAAGGTCCCCCAAGGTCCTCTAAGCATGAAATTGACCCAATAGTTGGCATGTTCAAGGGTTAAACTATATAAATGGGTTTGTAAGTGCTATTTTGACATCAAAAGTAAAGAGATTGAGATTGTTTGTGTGCATAATGAAGTTGGGGAAGAAGAATTAGTCCTATAAAATCTAATAGATCCATATAGCAATCATATAGGTGACCTCCATGACTTTTTAAACAATAAAAAAGGTATTAGTATTAGAATTCATGATTTTATGCATCTAAAGGGAGTTAAATGATATAATCAAACCAATGATGTTACTTCTTGAGGTGTCTAACATGATGTTCAAGTTATATGTGATGCAATAGTGCCTTGAAACCTTAGGGTTTAGGATAATGATCATGTTTTAGGTCTATAAATAGACCAATATATTTCTCCCACTCTGATTATGTCATAAAAATGTAAATTAGAGTACAGTTAGAGGAGTTTAAATGCTTAAAATCCTCTTGTGGGAAGGCCATCACATTGTTTAAAAGCCCTTTGGCTAATTTGGATCCATGGATAATTCATTATAGTGTACCATTCTACCTAAAAACATATATAATTTACTCAAAAGGAATGTTATTGACACAAAGATCATCTTCAAATGATCATCACATCTTTAGTGTTATGCATGGGGAGATCAATACTTCATGGAAGGTAAGGAAGCCTATTGGCTTAAATTTGGTGTAATTGGTGTAGAGATCAAATATGTTATCTCTTTGAACCATCCTTAAGACCCCCAAACACTCCTAAACCTCCCATAAACCCTAATTATTACCCAAATTGAAAGGTTTAGTGAAAAATGCATTGAAATTATTAATACTTTATTATCCAACACTTGGATCATGTTTCCAGCTCAGAGGGGCTCTTAGCCATGGCTCTTGGTGGTACATAAATTATATGGTCACTTCCTTAAAATGAATGTTTGAAGGGTTTGGGCATAACATGTGTTTTAGAGCCTAAATAGAAGTTATAAACTATTTAAAGGGTAAGATCAAGACTTATTATAATAAATCAATGAAAATATGATCAATGGAACTAACTAAATGTGTCTTTATTAACACTTTTTAAATTGGCAGTCTATAAAATAGTTCAAGTGGCCTAGTCATACAAGGATAATATATTTATAGGTGAATAATGTTCAAGATATCTAAGTTCAAATGCATAAATTATTAATATAAAGATGATCTTAGTCTTATTAGATGAGTTGGGATCTTATTTTATCATTCAAGAAATGGATATGAGTAAAAAGTTGAAGGACAAGTAAACAAGTCTACTTATATTGAAAGTAGAAGAGTCTAGAAGGCAAAGAATGGCATGATAGAATTGATGAGTCATCTTGACTCATTGGTAACTATTGTCCAAGTGAGCATATCCAAAAATAGAGGCCATTATGGTATGTTAGATATAGTTTCAAGGACCATTCTACATGCACATTAAAGGGAGACTACCTAGGACCTCCTAGAGGTCTGTTCACACTCTATTTGCATTATGTAACTAAAATTAGATTGAATATTGGGATATTTTAATAATGTTTAAGGCCTAAATATATTTGAATAAGGTAATTA
The DNA here is from genome assembly GCA_037957365.1 of Torreya grandis. Lineage (NCBI taxonomy): Eukaryota > Viridiplantae > Streptophyta > Pinopsida > Cupressales > Taxaceae > Torreya > Torreya grandis. Next base: position 609,805 of record JARHVA010000222.1, on the reverse strand, counting down.
TAATCTCCATATCTTCCCAAAATGCTAAAGTGGACTCATTAAATGCATATAAATGCATGAGGATGGTGAATAGGCCAATTGTAATTGTCATACACAACATTGGCCTCATTCATGGCCTCTCCCATGCCTATAATCTTTCCTCTTCTCCATTAGACATTTTATTTAAGAAGGAATTGAGCACTTGATTTGGCATCCCTCGATTAGGTGTAGTAAAGCTCTACCAAAATTACCTTATATCCATTTGAATTAATTGAAAACATCATAGATTTATTATTAAATGATAGTGTGCTTCATGAAAGTTTGATTTAATGAATGTATGAATTTTGTGGTCATATATAGGTCCTTCCATACACCTAACTCTAGTTTCTAGTATATTTTAGGTTATATGAAGTGTTATCAAGTAGGAGTTTTCTAAGTGTCATAAGTCAATAGTATCTTGTGAAGATCTAGGCCCTTGTCATTCAAGTTACATAATATTGCTCAAAATCCATATGAAAAATTCATACTTAGGACACCTTCAAGAATTTTGATAAGTTTTAGTCTCTATCAGGTTCATTTATGGTTTCAAAGGATATGATCAAGAGTGGATCTCTAATCAATTGGTGTATCACCACTTAGAGTAGGTTATCTCATCTATCTTCATCTCTTTTCCCTTTTCATTGTGATAAGATTAGGTTTTAGAGAGATTTGTAATGAAAAATTATGGGAGATAGCCCCATAAAATTTATATGTTTGACCTACATATTAGGTAACCCATAGCCTATAGGTCACTCTAATGTTGGTTTAGGTTTGAGGTAGACATAAATAATCTTCTCCTTAGTAAAGTTGCAACCTAGATTCCCAATAGTTCTAACACACCTAGTGGGACCATATATTAAGGGACTTGGAAACCTAATTTGAAAATATTGACAACATTGGAGGATATTTGGAAGGCTAAGGATAATCAATAGTAGATTGAAAGGTAGTTTCATGCACCAAGTTTCCATTAGATCAGCTTCAAAAGGTAAGTATATTGAGTTTATTGAATTGGCATTAGATATAACAAGGAGAAAGAGGATCCTTAGAGTTAATCCAAATCCTACACCCCCAAATTCTCCCAAGTCTCCTAATTCTACTAATTCTATCCATATATAGCCTTTTACAAGTCTACCAATCCTAATAGAAGGGACTAGATTGAGAGCATTTGTACCCTTAAATGGTGGTAACCCTTTAAACCTTAGCAAATTTGATGATATCAAAACTTTTTCCTTGAAATTTTTTCCATATTTCATAGGGGAAAACACCACCACTCTTGTAGAATATATAGATGATATAGTAAACCTATGTTGAGTACACAACATCACCGAAGAAAATGTAGCCATGAGACTCTTAGCAACTTCCTTGGGAGGCAAAGATGTTCATTGATGTAGAGGTCTCACTCTTGCCTCAATAAACACTTGGGATGAATTTTTTGAGTGATTTTTAAACACTTTAAATATATAAGTGACCATGTGTCATTAGTTAAGAAACTTACCTTAATTAAGAGTGTACCCTAAGAACTTATGGTTTATTTTAACTATATATTTCAAAATAATTGGGAAAGAATCCTTGTCATTATCAAGCTTACACCCAATTATTCCTTTTTATATTACCTAATGGCCTTAAATTCTGATGTTATTGTGATGATATATTCCATGGATGAGACCACATTATCAGAGGCATATGAAATCTCTATAAGAGTAGAGAATTGCTTGATAAAAGTAGGAAATTTGACTCCTAGACCCCTCATGCCCCTATTTATTCATATCTAACGTACTACCACCACAATTAATCCATTTACAACTCTAAATAATCAAGACCAATCTAATGTAAATGAGGTAGATAGACTTAGAAAGATTAAAGGTTTAATAAAAGCACAAAATGAGAAATTGGTAGCCTTAGAGAAGAAACAACATACATCTTACAAACCCTATCAACCCCCTTATCAAGATCCATATCCATCTTATTATTAAAATATACCCCCTTATCCTCCAAATAAACAATCCTAAGGTCAAATCATATAGGCCAAACCCTACAACAACTATAACCCCAATGCTTCAAGTAGCTCAAGGGCATTGGTGATAACACAAAACAATCTTTCACAAGAGGATTAATGGTGTTATCTAAGGGGGAAATAAAATTAGATATTGATGTATAAAATTGGAGAAATATATCAAAATTAATATTTTTATTAGGCTCATACATTTTAATCTCATGACACCATGCCTCCTCCACCACAAGGTCCTCCAGTTCCTCATGGTGGCATGCCTACCATGATACCAATAGAAGTTATAAACCAAAAATAATGGAATGTGAGAAAATAACATAATAATACAACCTTTATAAAATTACAAGATGGAAAGTACACCTTTGACCATGTGGTAACAAGCTTTGGGTAGAATGCACTAAAACCAAATGATTTAGTGGAAGCCCACACAAGGGCTAAAATGAGAATGATTGATGATAACTTGGGATAGTCTAAGGTCTCTCCCACACATCCAAAAGTGGCTCAAAAACATGATACTCATTGTAAAATCAAAAATACATCTTCAACTTAGTATACATCTCAAACACATGGGAAAAAAATATATCCCATTCATTCCATAAGTTACTCAAGTCACAAGTGATGCCTCCACTTCTAAGTTGCATCCCAAGAGTGTCAATTATCCATTCAACATTGTGGACTATATGAAGATATCCAATTTTATCATTCCTATGATGTATGTTCTTCTCATTCTAGGGAAAAAATACCTTCTCCAATAAGAGCTCTGCAAGCTCTCTCTCATGAACAAGAAAGCTGACAAGGTGAGTGTAGTTTATGTTAATGATAGTCAACCTAGTGAAGTTTAAGGTCCAAAGGTTGTTAAGACACCTCCATTATAATTTTCATTAATAATAGGATATTATCTTTTTCATAATTATATGATAGATAATGGTGCCTCAACATTAGTCATGCCAAAGGCCATAGCTGATAAACTTGAGCACAAATATGAACCTAATGAGAAAGGATTCTTGAAATTAAATGGATCTCCCACAAGGACAATAGGCATCTTAAATAATGTAAAAATTGTGTTAGCATCCTACCCCAATTTCACTATCTCATAGGATGTCATGTTTGTTGATCTACCTCCATACTTTTCTTTATGCCTATCTAGGGATTTCACTATAAAAATTAGGGGATGCCTTTAATTTGACTAGTCATACATGGTATTTAGGACCAAATATGAGACTAGGGTCACTATTAAGTCTGAACCTATTTCTGGGTTTCAATTAGAAGCCTATATGCCCAACCTCTCTAATGTAAATTGTATTATACTAGATAAAGATGAGAATGTCAGTGAGCAAGAACCTAAGGATCATATTGAATTCATCTTATATTTGCTCATTAATGAATGGTTAGTGGATAACCATGGATTTTACCCTTAAAATACCATTGAGAAGGTAGGCCTAGGAGTATACTACATGCATGAGAAAGGAGTTGGTGTTCCTAGTCTCACAAGTCCAACCCAAAAGCATGATGCCATATGGACTTTTTTCTTTGATGGATCAAGGTTAAAAAATGGCAATGGGTTGGAGTAATGTTAGTTTCCCCTTCAAATCAAAATTAATAATTAGTATTTAGGTTCTAGTTTAGTTTAATTCAAATAGAATAGATTATGGAGCCCTCATACATGGGTTACAAGAAGCAAGAAGGAGAGGAATTAAAATTCTACATGTAAAAGGTGATAGTGATATTGTAGTGAATAAAGTGAGGGGTGTTAGTTCATTCAAGAATCATATATTGAAGGTGTAAAATCACTGATTTTGGGACCTCTTGGAGGACTTCTAAGCATTTGACATTTGTTTTATACCAAGAGAGTCTAATCACCATGCAAATAGACTTGTAACTATTGGTGCCCAATATGACATTACAAATGGATTCAAGAGCACTCAAGGAAAATCACAATGAAAGGTCATATACAAGACATATATACCTAAAAATGAGGTGAGTTGGAAGTTATTTGATAATGATGATCACATTATTTTCTTTCTCATGTAAGATGCATAATTCTATCATAAGAATCAAGGTAAGTTCTAACATTAGTTTGCTAACCAAATAGTAAAACTAAGGACTAATAAATTTCCAAAGGTATTAATGACATTAGAGAGTATATTTAATGAATATTATTAGATAATAATGGATAAAGTGAGAACCTCAACTAAAGAAAAACATTATGAGAAGATAGTCATCTTTAAAGATAAGCTACTTAAGCTGGGAAAAGTAAACACAATAGAAGAAATAGATACCTTCATTACCTTATGTCAAGAATATGCTGATGCTTAGCCATGGGAATACCATCATGTAAAATCCTTTGACCCTAATCTTTTGCAACACACCATAGAATTGGAAAATAAGGCAAAATCAGTAAGGTAAAAGTAAAGACGAATCAACCCTGAGGTGGAAGAGCTCATGATAAGAGATTTATTCAAATTGGTTGAATATAGGATCATATTACCCATTAAGAATTCCTCATGGGTGGAAAACCTTATTCCTATGAGGAAGAAGAATAGGGAGATATGCCTATGTGTTGACTTTAGAGACATTAATAAGGTTTTTTTAAGGGACTACTACCCACTGCCCTCCATAGATTAGATCTTTTAGAAGCTTATAGGTTCTTAGAGGTTTTCCTTGATGGTTACTCTAAATATAATTATATCTTAGTCAAGGATGAGGATAGATAAAAGACTCCCTTCACTACAAAATGCGGCACTTATGCATACATGAAAATTCCCTTTGGAATGTCTAATATAGGGGTAACTTTCTAAAAGGGAAATGTATGTTACCTTTAAGGGGTTAATTAATGACATGGTGTATATTGATGACATCATTGTGTTTCAAAGGATCCAATAGATCACATGGAACATTTGAAGTTGGTCTTTGATAGGTGCAGGTGGTTTGGAGTGTCCTTGAATCCCAAAAAATGTATCTTTGTTGTTTATGAGAATAGATTGTTGGGGCATATGGGGTCAAAAGATGGTATTTATTTAGATTCTAAGAGGGTTGAATCAATATTTTACTTACCCCTAACCAAACACAATAAATTTTTGTAGAGTTTTTTATGGAATATCAACTTTATAATGAGGTTTATCCCAAGTTTTACAAAATTAGTCAAGTCTCTTATTCACATGCTAAATAAGAAAAAATATTTAACTTGGAGAAAGGAGGGAAAGAGGAGCTTTGAGGCCATAAAATATGCCTTACATAAAGCTAATTTAGAAAATAATGAAGGCAAGAGGAGCTTTGAGGTGTAATTTTTTCTATTCTTATGCAACAAAATGATAAAGGCTTAGAGCAACCAATTGCCTTCTTTTGTCAATCCTTATAAACATATAAAAAATATATATATTGTGGAAAAGAATGTGTTTGTTATTATGATAGGATTTAATAGGTTTAGTCACATGGTGTCTAACAACAAGGTCATATTTATGGTAATGGACCCAAGCATCAAAGAATTCATACTAAATAGAGATCTAAGTGAGAAGAGAGTTAGGTGGGTAATAAAGTGCATGGAATATGACATTGAGGTGAGAGTGACCAATTGAATCATAGTTATATGTATATATAATCACCTTATATTATATTTAAATGAATAAAATAATAGTGTGAGTAGTCCATGATACTCAACAACTAGTTTCAAGTACCACTCCCCTCAGTTAGACCCATGATATGGTCAAATTCCTTCAAATAAGCCAATGGAATATGGTTTTAGATAGGACCAAAATGAGTCACTTTAGATTTTAGACCATACCTCATGTATTAATATATGGATCAATTTTTATGAAATATGTACAAGGCATGATTTTGAGATGTGTTAAATCAAAGTAGGTTGACAAGTTACTTCAAAAATTTCATTATGGCCCTACTGGTGGGCACTTTGTCTGTAAGACTGTAGCCTCCAAAATCATTAGAGTCCTATAATTTTATACTATGTTGTTTATATATTCACATATATATGTTAAAATGTGTTCAAAGTGTGCCTTATTCACTAGCAAATATAAGTTAGCTACCTTTCCCTTGAAACCAATCCAAGTTAAATAGCCCTTCATGTATTGGTGATTATATTTCTTAGGAAGTATCCATCCCCATTATATTGGTAGAAATAAGTGGGTCATTAGATCCAATGAATACTTCACAAGGTGTGTGGAGGTAGCTTCACATAAGGAGGCCAATGAGAAATCAGTCTTGGAGTTCTATGATAATCTTGTAACCAGATTTGGTGTGCCTTCAACAATCATCTCTGATAATGCTTTAGTATTCAAAATTATTAAGGTATGTGAGTGGGACCTTAGACATGACATATAAATAAAGTCATACTCAAACTATTACCCATAAGGCAATGGACTAGCAGAGTCCATAACCAAGAATTTGATAAGGATCATCAAAATAAACATGGAGGATAACCACAAAGAGTGGCATACAAAAGTGAGAACTACATTATGGGAATATAGAGTTACACCTAAGAGGTCTACTAGACACTCTCCATACCTTATTGTCTATGTTAAATAAGAAAGACTACCTATTTCCCTTGAACTGCCTACCTTAGAGTTTGCTCATCAACTTGAGCTCTTAGAAGATGATGCATTACAAGTGAAGATGAATGAGCTAAGATAGTTAGAGGAGATAAGAGATAGTGACATGAATATTATGTGGTATAATCAAAATTAAGTAAATAAATCATTTCAAAAAAGGGATTCATGTAGGAAATTATAATAGGGAGATGTAGTCCTCAAGTGGGATGAGGACTATGCAAGTCTAGGAAAACACTTCAAATTTGATAGCCTTTGGAGTGGACTTTACATCATCACCACCTATAAGGAAAGTAATTCCTTTCAAATTTATATATTGAATGGTGAGGAACTACCCATCACAAACAATGGGAGGTTTTTACAATTATACTATTGGTTTCCTTCATATTCATTTTGTACATAAGTAAATAGAGTTGTCTTTTCTCTCCAAGTGCTTTTGGACATGTGCTTAATGTTTGTTACTTAGTATTATTATTAATGGTTTTATGTGTGTATAATTTTTATTATTTGTTTCCTTATGTGTCTCATTATTTTAATGTATGAAAGATATAAGTTAGAGTTCATGAGTAGTCAAGTCCAATTTGGTAGGCCTAAATCAAGAGCATGTTAAAAAAATTGAGTATTTTTACCAATAGGCTGGTCAAGCCAGTTGAGTCACCAAAAATGTTGACCACTTTCCAGTCCTATAAATATAAAGGGATAAATGTAATTCCTTAAATCCTGATCCATATTTAGTACCATGGTTGTCATTCATTTTATGATTTAGGATGGTTTTAAAATAATTCACTATCTTGTTATGATCATAACTTTGCTTTCTCAGTCTTCATGTCTCCTTTCCAACCTGAGTTAAGTTTTATTATGATGGTCAATCATTATTATATGTTCCTTGATAACTTTGATGGGTTTATAACATATGAAGGATGCCATGGTGAAGGTCAAATAAGGAAGAAGTTTTATAGAGGCTCATAAACACATTGGTTCTATCCAATAACATGAGGTATGTTCACTTTCAAGCTTTCAAGAAACACCATGGAAGGTGTTTTAAGGTTAATTTGAGGTTTTTAATGGGTCATACATGCATTTTATATGTATTTTCATGATAATTCAAATAATATACTCTTTTAAGGTCATATATGTATGCAAAGTTAACATTTTTTGGTCATAATGAATCCCAATCTGGCCTTGATAGACCGCTAAGTCAACCCACACACCTCTAATGTACCTCATAAACCTCATCAAGCCACCACTAAACCATTTCATACCTCATTTAATCCATTATCACCATGGTCAATTTTTGATTCCTCCCAAATAGACCCCACACATGCCAAATAGTGACTTGTCAACTCCCTCACTTTGTACCATCAAGTTCAAAGTGCCATATGACTCTTATTTTACCTCTAAAATACCTTCTAATGATGTTTTAGGTCTGAAACAAGAAGAATTGTAGAGAAAATAGTAGGCTGTAGAGGTTTCTTAAATAGTACAGATCCATACAATATGAGCTAGCTTATGCAGAGTCATGCTTTTGTAGAGTGGGTCAACAATGTCAAGTGAAGGAGAGAGTAGTGTTTGTTAGTGCCATGGATGCTCAAAACCATCCCATCTCTCCCTTAACCTCATTAACTGAATCAAAGAGATCCTCAAATTTATATTTGTACCATATGGAGGAGAGAGAATGGCGGCCCAATATCATAACCAAAAAAATTAGATTTAGGTAGCTTCTACCCATGGGAATTTGTCTAGGGATTGGTCTCAAAATATTTATGAACATTCCTTAATAAGTTAAGGAATTCGCATTCCCTTCTCACATGCATAGGCCAACTTGGACTGAATGGTTTTTATGGATTTTTGATTTATTTGCTCAAACCAATAATGGATGTTATTTCCTTAGGTCTTGAAGAATCCTTCTATATCATTTTTAGCACTTGACTCACACGTGTGAGATCATATGACTGGTATACCTTCATAACTAACTCCTATGTGTGATATATAGACAAGTTTGTGTAAAGGGAAGATGTTTGATGTATTCATTAGAAGTTGTTTATTGGGTTTAATAGTTTTCATAAGGACTTTACAGTTTTCAATTCCTTCTTACTCAGTTTGAAGGACTAGCTCCCCATTTTTCATATCATAAGATCTCAAGAAGACAGGACTTATGAATATTTGAAGATCATTGTATGACAAAGACTGTGTGTACCTCAATGGCATCTGAAAAGCTTCAAGTGTAACTCAAAAACATAGAGAGAGGATTTAAAGTGATTATGGGTCATCCTCGTGCCATTGAGAATAAGCTTTTGAATCTCTGTAGAGGCCTCATAGGCCTAAAAACCATCTTCCTTGCCTCCTAACCCATATAATCACTTTTAGTAGAGTTTAAGGCCTTTCATGGAAATTAAGGTTTTTCTGAGTTTCCAAGGTTTCAATTTAGGACTATGTATGCTTTATATGTACCTCTAAAGTTCTATGTTTTCTTAGGTACATGTATAAGTTCCTCCAAGATCCATGTGGTTTGTATAGGAAGGGTCCTTATTCTCCATTTCACACCATTTTCATATCCCTATTTTTTCATAGTGTTTCCACTACCATTCATGTTATTTTAACCCTACTTTAATACACCACATTCCATATATCTCTCTACTTCCACCCTCCTCCATTCATCTACCCTCCACTCTAAGTCTAAATCATGTAAATAGACCCCCATGCTCCCTTAGAACCATCAAAATTAATGAAATTACATAATTTTGTACCTATATGGTCATATAGTGAACTGAGAATGCAAATGTACACATGTAGCCAACCCTTTTAGGCCTACTATAACAAGGTCCCCAAAAGACACTATGTAGACTATTTAAAGGCACAAGAGCTGATATGAGTATCAAGGGATATGTATCCTAAATAACTTAATTATTATATGAGAATGACACACTATAGTTTTAATTACTATGAAAACCACCTTCTTCTCATACAAGCTTGATAACCAAGCCCTATAAATAGTCATATTAGCAAGTGATTACATGTGACATTACTCAATAATATTGGTGTCTTCATCTTGACTAGGATAAAAGGAAATTTTGGTTTAATTAATATAAAATTTAATAATATTGAGAATGAAACTTGATGGTTATCACCTCTAGGAAGGCAAAATAACATCCTACACATGCTTGAGATTATACATGCATACTAAGGTATGAGACTTAAGCATGAGTAGAGGGTTAGGTATACAAAAGACCAAGCATTAGAAAACCATCATGTGAGAATAATAATGGCACTAATAACATGATGGAATCCTACATAATTACAAGTACCTAAAGATATAAAAATGAAGGCCATGCTTAGAGTGTTCATATGTAAGCACACAATCAACATGCAATTTACTACTATTTTAAGAAAAATGGTGGTTTAAGACCTTTATAGGCTTGGAAAATCCCTCAAAATTAGTAAAAATGGTAATAATGACCCATTAAAGTCACTAATGTATTCACTTGGGCTATGAAATAGTGGATATACCCATTATTTTTTCTCATATCAATCCTTATCTATGACATTTGTTTGTGGGTTGAAAGGGTGCATTCATGCCATGAAGAGTCTATAGGTATTTTGGGACCCCAAAAAAGTTTTTTTTAAAGTAGGTATGATGATTAAGTGTTCCCAAACCTCATCCAAAGGTATAATACCTAGAGCTACAGTCAAGAGCGTTAGATATGGGCCAACATAGTCAAGCATATAAGCTAACTCATAGACCCTAGTGCCATATTGAGGTTCCTCCAAGCTATTATAACAATTTGAATGGAAAATATAAGGTTTATGAGGTTTATTAAGAATTATTAAGGATTTTTTAATTGTCAAGAGGTGATAAAGTTGATTAGAGTGTCTTGAAACCTTGTTCGAGTCAGTTAGTCTATGCACAGTTGACTTGAAAACCATCTTCAAATGCTCACCCACTCCACCACATGCATGCTCAGGGCCAAAACTCCTAGTGACATTTAAGTCTCCCTATGGAATAAATATACATTAAATCTTGGTTAGAATTTAGGTGTTAATCTTTATGGATGAACCTTAAGAAGATAAGCATTCATAATTACTTGCAAATAACCCTAACTTCATCTTCTAACATTCATATCTCTACACATCCTTTGCATGGGAACCTAGCCCATTCATGGAAGATGAGGAGGTTAGTCCCCTATAGATTCATGGAATTTTTTCTTGGATTTTAAATTCATACTTTATGAACCATCATTAAGATGATGGATGTCATAAACCCTGCACAAAGCCCAAAAGTGACCCAATGGTGGAGTTTGGCCTCAAAATCCATCTATATGAGATAATTTAGCCATGAAATGACCTTTAAAGTCTCCTAAGGTCCTATGAGAATCACAATGAACCACTAATTGGCATGTGTAAAGGTCAAACCATATAGAATGGGCATGTAGGTGTTAGTTTGAGCTCAAAATCAAAGAGATTGGGAGTATTTATGTGCACAATTAAGTTGGGGAGGAATAATGAGTCCTAAAACATTTAATGAAGCCCTCCAAAAATCATCAAGGTGGCCTACATGATTGTTTGAAAAATAAAAAAGGTACATGTATTTGAATTCATGACTATATGCATCCAAAGGGAGTCAAATGATATAATCAAACCAATAATTCTACTTCTTGAGGTATCTAAGGTGATATTCAGGTTATATGTGATCCAATAGTTCCTTAAACCTTATGTTTTAGGGCAATTATCATGTTTCAAGTCTAAAAATAAACCAATCCATATACATCACTCTTAATCTATCATAAAAAGGTGAAGGATAGTGAAGTTGGAGGAGTTATAATGTTTCAAATTTTCATGGGGAAGGCCATTATAGTATTTCAAATCCCTTTGGCTAATTTTCATCCCTAGAGAAGCAATTATAGTGGCTCATTCTACTTGAAAACACACAAAAGTTACTTAGAAGGAATGTTCTTCACATAAAGAGCATTTTCAAATGCTCATCATAGCTTAAGTGTTATGCATGGGGAGATCGACACTTCATGAAAGGTAAGGAAGCCTATTGTCTTGGATTTGGTATAATTGGTCTATATATCCAAGTTATGATCACTATGAACCATTCATAAGACCCCCTAACACTCATAATCCTCCCTTAAACCCCAATAGTGACTTGAATTTAGAGGTTTAGTGAAAAATGCATTCATATGCTTAGGAAATGATTATCCAACACTTAGATCATGTTTCCATCTCAGAGGGTCTCTTAACCATGACTCTTGATGGTACCAAAACTATATGTTCACTTCCTAAAAGTTAAATTTTAGAGGCTTTTGGGCATAATATTTCTTTCAAAACCTAACTAGAAGTTATAAAATATCGAAACAATAAGATCAAGACTTATTCTACTCATTCAATGCCAATATAATCTATGTAATTGATTTAAGGTGTCTCTATTAACTCTTCTTAAACTATCAGTTTGTAAATTAGTTTAAGTGGTCTAGTCATACAAGACTAATCTATTTACAAGTGAAGAACACTCAGGAGATCTCAATGCTAATGAATTACTTGTTACTCCAAAGATGATCTAAGTCTTGTTAGATGATTTGGGATCCTATTTCAGCTATTTAATCATTCAAGCAATGGATATGAGTATAAAGTTGAAGGACAATCAAATAGGTATACTTATCTTGCATGTAGAAGATTCTAGCAGGAAAAGAATGGAGTGGTATAATTAATGAACCATCTTGAATCATTGGTAGCTACCATCCAAGTGAGCATATCCTAAAATAGAGGACATTATGATAGGTTAGAGGTAGTTTCAAGGAACTTTTTATATGCACATTAAAGGGAGACTATCCAATGCCTCTTGGATGCCTATCCACACTCCATTTTCATTGTGTAACTTTGATTAGATATAATATTTAGATATTTTAAGCATGGTTAAGGTCTGAATAATGTTAAATGAGGGAGTTATAGCCTCCATATCTTCCTAAAATTCCAAAGTGGACTCATTAAATGCATGTCAACACATGAGGATGGTGAATAGGCCTATTTTAACTACCATACACCACATTAGCCTCATTCATGGCCTCTCCCACACCTAAAATCTTCCTTATTCTCCTTAAGGCCTTTTATTTAAGAAGGCATTAAACTCTTTCTTTAGCATCCCTTGACTAGGTGTAATAAAGCTCTACCAAAATTAGCTTGTATTCATTTTAATTAATAGAATACATTTGCATATTTCTTGTTGAATGATAGTGTATTTAATGAAAGTTTGATTTGAAGAATGTATGTATTATGTGGTAATATTTATGTCTTTTCATGCACCTAACTTCAGGTTATAATCTATTGCATGTTGTATGAAGTGTTAACAAGTAGGAGTTTTCTTGAAGTGTCATAAGTCAATATTATCTTGTGTAGATCTAGGCCCTTATCCTTCAATTTTTATAATCCTGCTCAACACCTATATGAAAAATTCATGCTTAGGATGCCATCAAGAAGTCTAATAGGTTGTAGTCTCCATCAGGTTCATTTTTGGTTTCAAAGGATATGATCAAGAGTGGATCTCTAATCAATTGGTGTATCACAACTTAGAGTAGGTTCTTTCATCTATCTTCATCTCTTTTCCTTTTTCATTTTTATAATATTAATTTTTAGAGAGAGCTATAGTGATAAAATAGGGTAGTTATCCCCATAAAATCTAGAGGTTTGACCTACATATTAGGCAGCCCATAGCTTATAGATCACTCCAATGTTAGTCTTGGTTAGATGTAGACATGAAAAATCTTTTCATCAGCAAGGGTACAAACTATATTCCCAACACTTTGTATTGAAGAGGGGATTTAAAAATGATAACAAATAGTTTTAAAATAGTATAACCATTCATGTTATGGTCCACTTTGTGAGATATATACTTCCATCATTTGATGTAAGTGTGAGCATATTCATTAGGAAGTTTCTTTGCATTGATGAAATGGCTAAGATAATTTTGTAAAAGGTCATTATGTTGGAATTCCTTTAATATAGAATTGACTAAATCCTTTAATTATGTAATGTAATGTCTAGGAAGTTTATTATACGATTCAAGTACATCACTAATAAAGGTTTTGACTAGGATCTTGGTAGAAGCAAAGTTGTATGTTTAGACCCATTCCTTATAAAGGTTACAAAAATATTTAATAAATATAGTAGGTTCCTTAATTCCATCATATTTAATAGTTGAATAAATGTTTCCAATGTCTATGAATGCAATGAAGGGAGATAAAGGTTCATTTGGAAGATGGTGAAGAATTTTTTTATGCAAAAGGGGTTGAGGGATGATCTTCCCATTGGCATCTCTAAGAGGAGGGGGATAAAAATTTTATTTAGTTTAGTAATGATGATTTGAGGTGGTTGACTATTCATTTGTAAGATATGAGATTTCATTTTCATCATTTGGTAATTGTTAGTTTTTTACATAACATCTAGTTGAGATAGAATTTGAGTTGTATCAATAAGGGAAATAACATTGCTAGTTGTAAGAATGTTAGTATTGGTATGAGGAAAATTACCTGTATTGGTAATAAGGGAGAAATTATTGGGTTGAATATTCCTAACATTGGTATTAGGAGGAGGATTAAGGTGCATACCCTCAACTATATTACATGATGTAGTAATTTTGTTGGGATTAGGAAGACATGAAAGAAGGCATTTGATAGTTTCATTTGAAGTGATAATATAAGTCAGATTTTGATCCAAATCCTTGATTATGTAGTGTTATTGAATAATTTGAAGTTAAAAAGAAGACATAATTTTGAATGTATTGGGTTACTGAACTAGGTCATCCATCTATTGAACAAGGTCAGCCACCTACTAGACTATGTCAAAAATAGATACAAAATAAACTAAGTCAGCCAACTAATAAACTATGTTTAAAAATAGAGGTAAAAAACTATGTTGGACACCTACTAAACTATGTCTTATGTCTAAAAACAAAGGCAAAATAAACTAGGTCAGCCACTAATTGGACTAATTCAACTAGGACTTACAGATTCAACCAAGTGAATCTAGTTGATTTTTGGGAAGAAAAATAGTAATATGTAATTATAATATGTCATCCAACTCCTATAGAGTCATCTAGGTTGATCTAGTTAAATTTTGGGAAGAATATTAGTTGTTTTAAAGAAAGGGCCAAAATAAACTAGGTCCACTAGCTCCATCTATTTGAATTCTATAAAAAATCCAAAGCAAACTAGGTCAATCAGTTCAATCTAGTTGATTGTATAATATGGTTTTAATAGAACTAAAAAACTATCAAAAATAGAATGAAAATTTGTAGTACTAATTAATTTTATCAAGAATCATAAGTGATAAATTGAGATCATTAACAAAATTGAATTACTAAGTTGGTAAGAATGAACCTAATAAATATAACAAGATAGACTAGGTTTATTTAGTTTTATTATTAAGAGTGTTGAGTTCTATTAACTGGGTCATATAGGCAAGATTTGGTCTTGCAAAGGCAATAATATTTGAAACACAATATTTAAATGGAATCAACTAGGTTGATCTAATCTGTAAAAAGCTCAAAACTAAAAATAGTAAAATAACACAAGATCAACTAGCTCGATCTTGTTATATGAAAAATAAAATTTTAAAAAATGTTAAATTAAATTTGATCAACCAACTTGATCTAGTTTACTATAAGTGAAATTTTGGGAAATGGTAAAATAAGACTAGATGAACCAGTTTGATCTAGTTTTTTGAAAATAAAACCTATAAATAGATAAAATAAGATTAACAAGATTGATCTAGGTGGAAACCTATGCATAGAATATAAAATATGATAGATGATATTGATCTAATTAAAAACCTATACACAAAAGATAAAACATGATGGACATGCTCAATCTAGTAAAAAACGTACACATAGAAGATAAAACTAGATCGATAGGCTCTATCTAGTTGACTGTAATTAAAAAAATAAAAATTGCAAGGGTTAGATTCACATCAGATTCCCCATAATTTATGCAATAAAAATAAGATGGGTCTACAAATTATCATATTCATTAATATCCAATCTCAAAGAAGGCAATCAACTAATAATCTATTTAACAATACTATTTTATTTCAAGGTCATGACCATTTATGGATATGGTAAATCTAAATAAGGGATATATTACTAAACTATATTAAAGGAGAGGTTTCCAAGGCCTCTAGTCAAATGTCATCATGTAATAAACCTTAATAAGTCTTATAATGTGATAAATGGAAACTAGATAATCTACTAAACAAACATATAATCTAATCTAGTAAATGAACATATAGCTAATCTAGTGCTCACCAAAGATTTTTGCACAAATGGGGAAGATAATAAACAAGTAAAGATAATTATATTCAATATAATATAGAAGTAATATAAAGATAGATACAATTTAATCCATTAGTTATGCAACATCAACATATTAAAATGAAGGGCTATGAGTATAGTTACATTGTTGAAGTGAACCCATCATGAATCAATCCCTCCCTTAGTCGATGGTGCTTTACAAAAGGTTATTGTGGATTTTAAGGGTCACAATGATAGATTAGATCTAGGATACAATATTTTTATTATGCATCCAAGACCTCTAAAGGATAAATTCTACTACTTTAAAGGAAAAATCTTAAGTAATGAAACTTTAAAATGATATTATAAGTAGATTTGTGAGATGTAATGATGCACAATTAGATGATCATCTATTTAGAAATGAATTTAAGGGGGTATTTATCTCTAATGATTGACCCTAAACCATCTTTTGAATTTAGCTAACAAGGTCAACTAGGTAAATCTTGTTTGGTAAAAAATATAGTCATTAGGCCTTGAACTAGGTCAGTTGGGATGATGGAGCTTCGTAACATGTGCTTTATACATAACATGGTTGACTGAGTTGACATTGTAGGAAAATGAAAAAATGGGTGTATACTTAATTAGTGGATATTTTGGAAGGTGAACTGATTATAGAAGTGTATAAGTGGGTTTTAATTACATAGGGAATTAGATAAAATTAACTTGTAGTGGTTTTATGTAATGGTATAGAGAACAACAATTGTTTAAAGCACCAAAAATATACCCACCCTTTTCTTAGTGTACCCTTTAAGGATTACACTCAAAGATATTGAAACTCAATAGGTTCTTATAAGAGATAAAGCATTAGTAAATTATAAATTATAACTTGTCATGCTATAACACTATTATTCTGGACAAAATTTTAATGGTAAAGACCTTCTTGATAAATCTCATATAATGAATCAAAATAAGTGGTGCATTGTTTATTTTATTCAAATATATCCATGCCAAGTTCCAATATAATCACTAGATTTTTTATCTCAAAACCTATAGGGAGAATAATTATTTTCCCATTTACTAATTCATATGGTGTGAACCCTCAAGTGGTCTTTTATGTGGTTATGTATGTCCTAACAACATCCATAAGGTGAGTTACCAAATCCTTATAGTGGAATTCTATTATCTTAGTTAAAATATTCTCTAATTCATTATTTGTAACCTACACTTAGCCATTGGACTCTGGATGATATGGATTAGAATTTTTATGACATATTTCATACTCAGGAATAAGTGTTGTTATTTTATCTAATGTGAAATGTGACCTTTGATAAATTAAAATATAATATATAATTATATATCCTATGAAATTTTCCTCATATATAAATCCAACATAATTTTCATCCCTTGCATGTGTGAGTGCCCTCACCTTGACCCATTACATAAGATAGTTTTTGTAAAACAATATGTATATTTAGGTATACAAGGAGGGTCAATATATCCCACAAAGTCTATCCACCATTTTTTAAAGGGTTATAAAGTACTATGGATTTGTAGAGGCATTTATTATATTAGTGTGGGTTTTCCCATACATTGGCATCTATCATATCATTTGATATACTCCTTAGTATCTATATGTAAAGTAGGTCAATAATATCTTATTTCAAGTATTTTATTTTCATTATTTGTGCTAAAAAATAAATTTACAAGACTCATCATGACAAGCAAAAATGATGTCAAATACTTCCTCTTATCTCACACACCGGTGCATGGCTAAGTCAATCCATGTGTAGAATATATAACCTAATATTTAATAAAATTGATTTTTATGGTTGAAAAAGTTACATATTTCCATTGGTAAAAAAAATTGGAGTTTTTTCTATAACCAAATAATTAAAAATATCTGCAAACCAATGTGTTTTTATTATTCATTTATAAAAGTATCATCAACCTACGGATTTTACTCATTAGATATTAGGTGGAAGAGGAAATCTATGAATACATTATCCTTTCCTAGTTTATCTACAATGGTAATTCTAAATTCTTGGAGTAGTAATAAACATATGATAATTTGAGTATTTTTTATTGGTTTTTTCAACAAATATTTAATATTTGAATGATTAGTATGAATAAAAACATGATAGATAGTAATATAATGATTAAATTTATTGATGACATATGTTAAAAGAATATTTTGTTTTGTTATCATGTAGTTGAGATCTAGGCCTAAGAGGTTATTACTAATAAAATATATAACATATTTCATCTAGAGATAACCCCAAGTGTCATATCATATGCATATGCATGAATATGGAAGGGTAACATCTGATATGGTCCTCTTAGAATAGGTGTTGATACTAGAATATTTTTAAGAGCCTAAAAATATCCTTGGCATTCATTAGTCAAGTTAAAATTAGCATCTTTAGTTTATGAGACAAATAAAAGAGATGTAATTTTATTTAAATATTTAATAAAACATATATAATAGCCAGCATGCCCAATAAATTTCCTAAAAACATTTTTTGTTGTATTGGCAAGTTTTTAATAACTTTTATCTTAGTTGGATTCACTTTATTCCTCTTTATGTAATATGATGTCTTAGTACAATACCCTTTGTCATTAGTCTATAAAATTTCTCATAGATCAATGAAAGGGAATTATTCTAACAACATTAAATTTTGTTTACTATGTTGTTGATGGTTTTTTCATAGGAATCCTAATCCGCTATAAAATCAACCTTGTATATTTATACATGGTCATGAGAAAGAACAAAAAATATGCTCAAAATAACCCTCTAAAAAGTAGCTAGAGAATTACATAGTTTGAATAGGAGAGCATGATATGCATGTATTCCCTGAGAACATGTGAAGGTGATTTTTTCTTAGTATTCCCATGAATTTTTGATATGATTATACTTACTAAATCCATCAAGGAATAAAATGTACTTTATAAAGAGTGTATCCAAGACTTGATCAATGAAGGGTAAAAGGAAGTGATTTTTCCTATTGGTCATGTTAATTTATTTATAATCTATAAAAATATTCCATTTCCACCTCTCTTAGATAAAATGATGAGTGGAAAAACCCAATGGCTATCATAAATGGGGTAGATGGATTCTACATTGAGGATCTTTTATAACTTTATTTTAACAATTTCACAAATAGTAAGATTGATATTTATTTTATCTTTAAGGATGGGATTGCATTCATATTTAATATAGATATGGTGGGTTCATAAATATAGGTGTATACCTTTCATATCATGATAGTGTCATGCAAAGGGAATTTTTGGCCTTTGGAGCATACAAACTAGCTCATCTTATTTTTGAGGTGTTAGTTGATTTTTATATTGATTGATTGGTTTGGTGAGATCTCTATTACTTTTGAGATTGATTCCATATATTAAATATCACCTAGATAATTAGTTACTTCATATTTTTGTGGTAAAAGTTGGTGAAGCATAATAATTTAACTAATGGTATCTTTTGATTCATAATGAAATATACGTTTTAGTAGGTAATCATTATATGGGGAGGAATTATCAATAATCTAGTCTTAATCATACACCTTTTGTGTAAAGTTTGAAATTATTATGTCCTTATCTAGTCCCTTTAAAGATAATATCTACTCAATGGTAAGGATTTTTTGGATAGAGGCATGGTTAGTATATTATATTTCTAACCAAAGTGGTTCATTTATTTTTAATTATCATTGGATAGGAGCGCATATTTTCAATTTATTAATAGTATTCCCATTAGAGATGACCATTTTCCTAGACATGCAACTGATATAAGTGTCTATTGTGGCCAAAAAAGGTATTCTTAGAATCAGAGAATATCCTCCTAAGCTATAATTATTATATAATACCATAAATTTAGATGTGTATTCCCAAAAATTAAAATATATGACAGGGAATTCAATCATCCTTTTAGGTTGAATAATATATCTATCCACCATTTGAATAATAGTTAGGGTTTTATAGAGACCTTATAGCTTAAGTTATTCCATCGTATCCTTAGTCATAACATTGATGGTAGATCCTAGGTTGATTAAAGTGTTTGTATGAAGATCCTTGAGATATGTAGATATACCATTAGACTTGCTAAGTCAGATTATCTAAGAGTAACAATGTTCCCGAACATGAAATTAGCTAATTGTCTAATGACAAACAATTTAGGGATCTTTTTTTCCTATTTTATTTAAAGAAAAACCCCATATATATTTAGTTTATATGATAGAATCCTTAATGTATTGTCAAAATGGTAACAAACAAAAACATTTTAAAGTTACCTTATAAAATCAAATTCCATTTTACATTCCCTCCTTTATGGAGTAAGGCATTTAGGAAATAGGTGGTTGGCTAGTATAACTGAATTATTCAAGGGGTTTGGATTTTTGTTGGATTCATTATTGTATGATAGTGATGGGTTATTATTGTGTTTTAGATCCTACTTAAAATGTTTTAATAATATGGGAGTGGATGGATAGTGGATAATCTTCCCTCAATGAAGTTGAGCATCATTCATTTCCATTTTATATGTGGGATATGTCATCATGTCATTAGAACATACCAACTAAACCAATTTATTATTTGGATTAGGTGAAAGTTGGGTAGGTAATTTTGGTGGTCTAGGATATTTTTGGTGCTAGGTATTTGGAATTAAATATGTCTACTATGGTTATTTTATGAGGTGAATGTTTTGACTATGCCAAGGTGGATTTCCCCTCCATTTTTGTTTTCATGGGTTAGATGAATTTTTCCACTACATGTTATATTATTATGTTTACCACACTTGGTTTGGGAATTATTTCCAATTATATTAATATTGGAAGTTTGGTTTTGTCCAATTTTTATTTTAGAACTATTGCTATTTGTTTCAAGATTGAAGGCTTTTTTGTGACCAATTTTAGTTTCTGAATAATTACAAATTGGTTTGAGATTGTGGATTTTGTTGTAACCAATTTTTATTTTGGGGATATGTTATATTCCAAAGATTTGGTCAATATTAATTACTAGGAGGAACATATGTAAATTAGGAATTAAACATGAATTAAATAGTATCATACCTAGATTTTGTGATCTATTTTACCATGGTTTGAATTATGCCATGTAGAGGACTTGATCTCCTTTTCCTCAAATTACATGAAATTCCATTATTTTATGGATCTCCTCCATTGTGTTTACTACTTCATATTATTAATTTGACAATGGTAGTCTTCTTTCTTCATTTGACAATTAAGGAAATAGAATGTGAGATTGTTTTCTATTTCTTCAAGTTTTTACTATGCATGTAGTGTGTCTAGTTATTTGGCCATATTATTAATGATAAAAATATTCATATCCTATATTAAATTTTTGAATTCCATCCTTTAAACCCAATTAGTGGATTTATAGGATGATGATGGTAGTTATTTTTTTCTCTAGGTCTTCTTCATCATAGACCTTGAGTAGTATCTGTACATGAGGGTGATGTCATCAAATATTATATATGAGACATCTATATTACTCATGAAATATAAAGCCTCCAAACATTACTCATTAATTCCATTAAAGAATAATATATTTATATATTTTAATTCCAACTTTTTCTCTTAGATTTTCTCAAACTAAATAGAAATATTTCCATATAGTCTTCTAATGACTCATCTTTTTTAAACATGCTAAATATGTCATCCCATGTGGGATATTTTCATCTATCATAATCGTAGTATTTGGAGAGAAATTTCTCCATTGTATCATTTTAGTTGGTGGATAAATTTTTTCCCCATCCCATAAAATATCAAAGGGTTACATCCTTAAAAATGGATACAAATAGTTTTGGCATTTTGGAATCTTAGTTATATTCCAAACTGACACATGCCATCCAAATAAAAAATGAATGTGTTAGGGTTCTCTATCACCATTACCATAAAATTAGGTAAGGAAAAGAGGATAATGTTATTCATAAGTGCATTAATTATTATCATGTTGACAAAAAATTCAAAAGTTTTGGTTTCACTGATAGGGATTTCTCCTTCAAGTTCTTCCTTCATTGATCTTACTACTTATATACTGGTTTTTTTTAAACCCACTCTTTGAATTTTTTTTTATCAATCCCATTTTCCCAAGGTGAGTAATGAATGATGGAGTTAGGTCTTTTTAGGAGAGAATAAAATATTCTATATGGGATAAATGGGGTGGATTATCCTATAAATTGCTTTAGATACTTTAATAATATTTCATCTTGCTCAGTTGGTTCAATTGGTTTAGCTAAAATTGTAGGGGAAAAAATATTTTTGAATCTATAAGGGCTCAATATTTTATTTTAGAGGGAATTTTGGGTGAATATGGAAGGAACTGAATACTAATCTTGATTAAAAATTGGTACTCTATGGAATGGTGTGAGGATATATTTTCCTTGAGTATGAGGATCCTCTTATTCCTTAAGCTTATACTTATCTACTAATTTAGCCAAGAAACTCTCATCTCATGCTTCTTTTGATATAGCTCTACATTAAATGTGTGAATTAGATATGGGTTTATTTCTTCAAATTTTATTTGATGCATGTGATATCTTAGTTTTTATTTCTATAGAAAAACTCAATATCTTTGGCAAGAATATATGTTAGTTATCCCTCTCATGTTGCATCTTTTTAAATTATTTATGCATGTGTGTATGTGTATTTATATGTATATATTTATTCATTATCCCAGTTATATTAAAATGATATTATTTAGACATATAAGAAAACTAATCTAGAAAATAATAAATTCATTCTTTAAATAAAGAATATTTAATCTAGAGAGTAAGAAATCTATTTCCATTTTTTCAAGAGTTTAATACTTGACACCTTCCCCATCAATGAAACCAAAAATATAGAGAAGATACAATATATTATTATGTGTTAGTTTGAGGATTTATTCTATAACCCATGATTATATATCCTAGGATGCATCCTCCTAACACATATAACATATGATGCTTCACTTTAATTATTAACCTATGGACATAGAAACTTACAATAAGTCTACATTATATATGCAACACTAAAATATGATCAATAATAGGTGGATAACACACTCTTTCTATAAAATAAGAACACTTTCAGATAGTAAATGCTATGAAAGACAATATCATAAAATTAAATAATGTAAAGTAATTTTCATGAAAGGAAATAACAAGAAATGAAAAACTAATGCAGTTTGGAAGCTTCCAACAAAGAACTAAAATTGTACAATTATAAAATATTATGTAAGAAATAAAACATGAATGTAAAGAATATATGTTGTAACTATTCTACAAAAAGTGAAAGAAACACACATATTGTAGAATGAAACTAAAATAATGGATGGATTTTTCACCAAAAGTCATCTCAACTAGGCCCTACCTCAATTAGATTTATATTTTTATTCCCTCATATAATACAACTAAAATACTTCAAATCAATTTTATTACATCAATGAATCTATAATAATAAAAATTATTCTATGGTGAAATATTACAATTATCATAATAGTAAAAATAAATTCCACTTTATATTCTCTATGTTCTTTTTATATATCACTTATTAATCTACTACATCATACTTCTTCTCTTGTAAATAGAGAATATGGGCCTCTATTCAAATTTATGGTTACAAAAGAAATATGGTAAAAAAAAACACATTCATGTATTACAACCACTTAATATTTATGGCATAATAAAGGATAAATGGTGACTATACAATCTAGAGTTGACTTACCTTAAGGAACCATCATAATACTCAAATCATGGAAGTCAATTTCTCAAAATTATATTCTAACCATCAAGCCCTAAAAATTTTATGCATAGCTTTGATACAGGTGACATCTAGTTTCTATGAATGGATCAAAATACTCTAGTCATTGCTATGTGTAGTTGACTCAATTTTTATGGGTAATTCTTCCTATTTGACATAGGTAATTCACCCATTTTCTACATGTAGTTCACCATGTTTCTATGGGTAACCTTATTTACGTGATTTTACCTTAAGATTTGTAATTTTAAGATTAGTGATAACACCAAAAATAATAATAATTATAAATTCCACTATTTTATTCTTAATTAAATAGTCTTATCATAAAAATCCAAATATATATTCAACATATTCATTAAGTGTTACAAGAAAAAAAAGACTTCAAAAGGAAACATATATATATATATATATATATATATATATATATATATATATATATATATATATATATATATATATATATATATATATATATATATATATATATGAATATAATGATTGTAACAGGTTAACACGGGAAGTTTGGAAGGTTAATTAGGGTCAATTATTGAGATCATCAATGTAAGTGGGATTGGATATGAAATAAATAATGTAATACTTAATGTTCACTAAATGTATGTGCACATGTGAAGATAATATTTTTTTGAAGCATTGTTAGTGTCTTGGTAATGTAAAAATGAGTTGTTGATTTTTCATTGTATGCCTCACAAATGAATATTTAATGAGGTGTGATACCATGAACATAATTATGTATATAGACACATAAAATTTATATTAAATACTTGAAAACATCAATTTTGACACATATTGACATACTTTGACTTGTGATTACACACTCAAATCTTGCACACACTTTGCCCTATCCTTTTACTCATTTATTGTCTCAGCCAACCCAATTGGGAAATATAATCATTAAAGAACTCACTTTTCTATGCAATAAAGCTCTATAATCCTAGGCATGTTTTTGTTGCACATCAATCACTGATTTTCCATCTATGGATACTTATGAAAATAGTTGGATATTTGTAGTTTGTCACAAGTGTTTGCCTTTATAAGAAGCATTTAGAAACCTCCAATAGTTACTTTTAAAATTCAAACATCTCCCTTGGGATGACTTAAGAATGTTTCACATGTCAGTCATGGGGGGGAATATCAAAAAGTCATCCATAAGCACAAGAAAATCATAAGGTCTTAAGGATATGGGATAAATTGATTACTACTTGGAATTCATGTTGAGAAATACATTTTCACACCCTTGAGACATTATCCAAAAGGCATACACATCCAAAACACCTCAAAGGAATAGCTTAAAGCTAGTTATGAATACCAAATTTAGGTTAAAATTATATGTTGTCAATTGTTGAAAGTTAACACATTCATTTTATGGATCATGATTGATAAAACATAAAATTAGGTGGTAGAACTAGTGTGGTTTGAACTATACTCAGTGTATTAGAGTGTATGAAATTATACATCACTCAATTAGGAATGTTTGGTGATATCCAACCCATAATAATAACCCCTTTTTCAAATTCAATCTTATGTCAAAATATAAACTAGATTTTTAAGGCAAGGAGGAAAAAATTAATCATCTACACATAAGATTAAGGACAACATAATACACAAATAATCTATAAAGGCAATTTGAAATAATATAAGGAACAAAAACTTACAATATATAAAGGTAAATTACTAGTAAATACTTGATGGTATCAATCATTTTATGGGTATAAGCTTCACTAGTAGCATATGTATATATTATAAGGGGTTATTTCCTCATATTATTAGTTATAAAGCATTTATAGACACTTATATAAATAATGACAAATAAAAATTATAAAATCAGCTAAGTGATTATATTCCCCCTTGTCTTGTCATTTCTAATAATTGTAAATTTAATATCATCCTCTGTTTAGAATTTAGATTTATATGATAAATGCATTATTTTACATTATCTAAATTTTGATAAATTTATCCTATTTAGATTTCATTAATTTTAAAATAATTAAATCATCCTAGATTTAACTATCATCACCTACATGGTAATAGTAGGAAATTTTGAAACTGGGTGTGGGCAGGAAGCCACAGGTGACGAGAAAGGAGGTAGGGACAATGATGAAGATGGAGACTAGGGTCAAAGAAATTTCATGGTTGGTCTAGTGATAGGGATGCAAAGTAAAACTTGAGGGTTGGTGATGGCCTAGGAGAATGGTGGTCACATAGTATTTGTCCAAAGTCCAATGGAGCTTCCACCCATGTAACACATGAGGTGGCTAGAAAAACTTACACAAGGAGCTTGGGCACCAGGTAAGGGCATGGTTTTGGCTACATGAATGCTAACCATATACTACTAAACCTTCTTTCCTCATGACATTGGTGTCTTTAGTCCCTTTGGAAACTCCTTTATAGTATGAAATATGGTTGGGGCCACTAAATCCCCACAAAACATCTAATTTTTAGAGGATGGAACATTTCTTCCTCTATGCAGACCCTAAGACTTTACTGGTGGAAGGGCATGGGTTAATTTTCCCACTATTGGACTTTGCTTGGTGTCTTGGGTGAGTAGAGGAGCACTACCCATAACATGACCACTTTTTTGTAGACACTTTAAAGGAGGTATGATGAGGGATATCACCCCCTATAATATTTTTGAGATATGATGGGCCATGGTGGAACCCATCCCCTTGGTCAATCAAATGGCATGGACATTGGAAGAGGCCTTACCATTATTACTTTTGGTTACCTAATTAATGGAAAGATCCCATGTTCAGTGACTGACATGGTTATTAGAGGAGCTCATATTTCAACATCACTTGGTTACATGGATAATGGTTAATCCATTTTTCTCATCTCAATACTATAAGTTTGTGGGGTTTTTTAAAAGTGATTTATTATTTGAAAGGTTAGTTTATGGGTTTATAAGGACCCTATTTTATTGCAACCTTATTTTACTATTTAAAAGTGGATTATATAGGAATCCAATTTTAGTATCTTCAAAAAATGTTTTTTCTATGCAGTGGGTTAGTAAAATACCTTCTATTATATAAGGTCTTGTACCTAGCAATGTCCTCAAGAACAACATAGAGAAAGGTGTTAGCCCTTTAAAATTCATTGTTTTAAAGCACTCTTATGTTCTCAAGGTTACAAGATTCTTAAAACCCTTAGTTTTGGGTACCTTAAAACCCTCATTGTTTTGTTTTGTAAATATTACAGATCTTAGTGGGAAGTTAAACCCACTTATTATGACTTAATTATGTGTAAGCTATGTAGATGGCCCAAGAGGAGGAAGACCTCCTTCTCCTATTGAACATTTTTTCTATAGTTTGCTTCTTGATGTGCTTTGCCAGGTTGTGGGAGCCTCAAAACTCCCTTTTTTTACCAAGGTCATGTGTACTTTCACTTACCCTACTAATTATTTTGAGATCCTCAAAACTCCTTCAATATTCTTTGAATAGGTTATGAATCTTAGTGGGAGGATAAACCCACTCACTATAACTCTATTATATGTAGGCTATGTAAGAGACCCTAGTGGTAGAAGACCTCCCTCTCTAGTGGATCTTCTGGTGTGTAGTTCCCTTAGAGAAGACATGATAGAGGGAAATCACCCTTTAAAATTCACTATTTAGAAACATCTTTGTGTATTTTAGCTTACATGACCTTATAGCCCATGGTTATAGGAATACTTAAAA
>JARHVA010000222.1:550000-577500 GCA_037957365.1 Torreya grandis | reverse complement strand
AGAGGAAACTTATTGGATGGAAGGGGAAACTACTCAGAAGTGCTGGTAAACTGCAACTTCTTCGGGCTTCACTGCAAGGTATTCCTACATACTTCCTATCTCTTTTTAAAATTCCCACGTATTTTGCTAAGAAACTAGAACAGATCCAAAGGAAATTTTTATGGACGGGAGTGGAAGACAAATATAGAATGTCTTTAGTCAGATGGGAAAAAGTGTGTCTTCCAAAATCTCATGGTGGACTTAATATTAGGTCTATCAAGAACATGAACAAAGCCCTTCTCTCAAAAGTTAGTTAGAACCTAATCCATAACAACAATGATTGGGGGGAAATAATGTATGCCAAATACATGCATAGTATTGGTGATTCCAACTTTCTTCAATAGACGGGATTACCCCAGGGATCTGTTATATGGAATAAAATTTTAAAAATTAGAAGCCTTCTTAAACAAGGAATTAGATGGAAACTTGGAAATGGTTGGCATATTAAATTCTAGGATGATATCTGGTTAAAGGACAAGGCTCTCATCACATAGGGAAACTATGGAGAGATTGCTGAATTGACTACCTAGTTTTTTGGAGATAGGGTAAGTGATTATATGGAAAATAACAATGGGATGAGGAGCTAGAAAAATCTTTTAGATTACTGTGTTCACCAACCTAAGCTTTTCCCAAGATTTTGAGAGATCCAGTAGTGCATTCAGGAGATCATAATCCCTCTCTTCCCCTAGGAGGATGAACTATACTGGTGGCTAGATAAGAATGGATCATTCTCTATCAAATCTGCTTACCATCTACTCATTCCTGAATCTTAGAGTAAAGATGTATGGAAAAAGGTTTGGAATCATAAACTTATTCCAATAATTAACATGTTTTGGTGGGCTACTACTCATAACAAAATCCTTACTTAGGATAACCTTCAAAAGAGAGGGTTTACTCTGGTTAATAGATGTTTCATATGTGGTTCAAAAGAGGAATCAGTTTCACACCTCTTTATCCACTGTGAGTTTGCCCAAGAATTATGGGGCACAATACTTAACAACTTTGGTATTGAATGGGTCTGCAATTCTGACCTTAAAGAAGTCATTCTTAGCTGGAACCCAACCTTCACACATCCTTGGATTATGGAATTATGGAAGCAAGCTCTTCCATGTTTGAGTTGGAATTTATGGAAAGAGCGCAATCACAGAATTTTCAGGGACACTACTAGAAATGCTTCTCAGGTGTTTAACTCCTTTGCTAAGACCATTATGGAAAGTGTTACAACAACTCATATTCGTGTTGCAAAGAAACCCCTATCTCAAATTTAAAACCAAATTGCAGCCAAATGGAAGGTTTTAAACCAGATCCCTAGGTATAATAACTCTAGAATGCTACAGAGACTTAATACTAAATAGATCCCCCCTAAACCTAACTAGATGAAACTCAACTTTGATGGGGAATCCAAGTTGGATGGTAAAGCTAGTGGAGGAGGAATTATAAGGAATGATAAAGGATGGATGTCTGCTATCTATGCTAGTGGAATTGGATGCCAGAGTAACAACTATGCTGAAACTATGGCTTTATTATGGGGATTAAAGTTAGCTATATCCCTAGCAATAAGGAACTTGAATATACAAGGAGACTCTAAGATGGTCATAGATGCCATTAATAGAGAATAAAATGTGGAAATAAAGCTAAAAGACATCATTACTAATATCAAATTTATTTTACAAAAGTTTTCCAAAGTTGAGATTTCCCATACCTACAGAGAAGGCAACAGGGTCACTAATGCTTGTGCCAACCTTGGTCAGCAATTTTTAGGTTGGAGGGTGTGGTGAAAAGGTGTTCATATTCCCTTAAAAATTAGGGAGATCATTCAAAAGGAGATGAATTGTCAAGAATGAGGTGCATTGATGACAAGGATAGCTCTCAGAGGTGGTCCACATGGAGAGGGCCATTGGGGATCTCAAAACTTGATAACTTTAGTAATTTCTTGGTAATCATTCATAATTCATTATATCATGAGGATGAGGTGCATGGGTCTCATCATGAAAATAAAGGGTAAATTATTCTCAAGCATGGGAGTAGACAATGTCATTACTGTAGGGCATTTCATAAAATGAGCTATCAGATCTGCATTCTGCATAAATGGAAGCAAGGGTTAGCTACCAGTTCAAAGCTAAAGGTGGAACTTAGGAAATCCACTATCTGGGTCTATAAATATAGAATGGAGGGAGACCATATTAAAATTGAACCTATCTCTTATTGTGAATTTAAAGATAATCCATTGGTTTGGCATTATTGTAAAGAAGGGGGTATCAACCCATATTTGGAAAGGCTAAATGGTTATGATGAAAACTTGTTCAAGCAGTTTGTGAGATCGTAGTTGAATAGGTGGGTCACAATGGGCATAATTAGTTTTGAAATATTTGAAAAGGTGATTTTTATGGCCATGAGAATGACCATGCAAGGTATACAAATTTAAAGGAAAACCAAAATCATGGATATGGCTAGCCATAAACTATTTCTAGGTGAGGGAGAAGAACTCATCTCATATCAAGGAGGGTTCAAGCGTACTAAAATTCTAAAGCCATGGGATGGAGTGTGCTTCATTCTCATGAAGTACTTCACTCTTGAGGGGTGATTTACCAGGTTTTACAATTACCACCTTCCTTTGTTAAATCATTTTAGGTGTAATGTTATTATTAGCTTTCCTTTTTACTTGCTCTCTTCTTTGGAACACTTTATCCTAAGGGTGAGAGCTAAAATTGCTAAGAATATAGACATAAACCCTATTCCCCTACACCAGGTGCTAATGTTCTACCTATACAACTTTCACCGTGCCCTCGAGCCAACCAGGAATATCAGAGTTGATAGTGGAGACATTCCTTTTAACCCAGTGTTCGATGATGCTATTGATGAGTCTTGAGTTTCCCCTGCTCCTACCAAAACAAAAGATGTCTCTTTTTCCACCCCTAAAAAGACCCCTGTTGATACCCCCAACTCCTTTGCGAGAAAGAAGGGTAAGAAGAGAAAGGTTGATGAAGAGGAAGAAAATATTAAAGAGACTACGGAAGGAACCCATAAGAATCTAGGCAGGGCCATGGGGGGCCAAGGTGGCAAATCTCACAAGCCTTCCAAAATTAATAAGGAAGGATTCCCCTCTATAGTGCGAAGGTTAGGGAAGATTTTTGGTAAACCCACCCTAAAGGCCAGACTAATTGATTATTTAAAAATTGCTTCAGAAGAAGCAACCTAAGAGGAAGAGTCTGAGGAGCTAGAAATCCAAGAAATTTTAGAGGACACTAGAGGGAAGCAGGCTACTAGGGATTTTGAGGTTACTATGGAGCAGGGTGCTGACACTATGGGAACTACTAACAATAAAGGGAAAATATATGTTGAGGAAGCTGGTGAGGGCACTGAGAACGAGACTGATTGAAAAACTGAAATTGGGGCCCTGAAGGACCGCATTTAGAAGATGGAGAAGGTTTTCACTAAAGGGCTTCGAAATACAATTTTTTTAAACATGTCTATGCTGGAGGTGGTGGGTAATACTAGGTATGCTAATAATGTAGAGAATGAGAAACTTAATTATCTTATCAAATCAATAGTTATGTAAGGGGAGACCTCTCTAACTCTGGTCTTTCCATTGCTTGTGTTTTGTTTTTGTCTGTTGTTCTCAGCTATGCCGTCATCTCTTTGAAGGCATTTTTTTATTTGTTTGCCTTCTTGTCTTTTTTTATTTTAAAGCATTCATCCCCTGGTTTACCACCTTACTTTATCAAAAACATCTAAAATTACCTAGGAAATATCATAATGGGTAGGTACAATGTTCTATTGTAAAATATATAATAGATGTATTTAGTAACCAAAATCATCTGAGCATTATCATATCTATCCACACAAATTTTGATAGTCATTCTCCTAAGTCAAACAACCATATGTTAATTTTATACATATTTTAATGACTATACATAGGCACAAACTAAAACCAAACATAACCATGTTACTTACCCTATCCTTTAATCATTTCTATAAATATTAAATGTAATTAATTTATCTCAATCTTAATTTTACATCTAGATATGTGTAATTTGGGACATATCATATATAATATATATTATAAAAGATTTTATCTTATTTATATAGCTAAATCCTAAATAAATTAAAACATATTGGTGAACCCAACCATTTTTTTAAGCAAAAAAAACCCTAGCTTTCCCTTATTGTTTCATCCTCTTTTTTTAGGGTTTCATATTTTTGTGTTAGGGTTTCATAATTGATTTTTGAAATGCTTAATTTCACTCCTTCCTGAGGTAGTGATAGCCACCATCTATTAGCATAATTTTTTTATATAACATCAGAATATGCTAAGGACAAGGATAGCTATGTGATAAAATCATAGTTGCAAGCCCAATTACCAAGGAATTTTAAGGAAAACAATGAATAGAATATTTAAGGTACATTATTATCCTAAAATATCATGATAATTAGGGATAAAATTAATTTCAACTATAGTCAAAGCATTTAAAACAATTCAAAAAGGAAATAACCATAACTATACATAATAATTGTTATGTAAGGAAAAAATAGAGAAACCATATAGGTAACCATAACCAGCAAATCTATATTAATCTCTTATAAATATGAAACCATTTATTCTTAAAAATAATAACATATATATAGACACTTACATATCTATAACTTTGAAAAATCTATCTAAGCTTGGCACAAAAAGGAGTCTCTTTGTCTTCCAACCTATTACAACCTCTTGAGGAAAGGATAAAACAAACCAACTTGAGACAACATGGTTGCCTTACATATAGATGGAAAATAATTACACTTTGTAATTTTACAGTGACTATTCTTATATTAACACTTTCCTAGTCTTAAACTATTATTTCATCCTAAGACAAGGACATAAGGAGTTCTGACATGATCTGATCATAGGAACTAGAAATAAGTGGTTGGACATGATACTATTTATAGTTATTTCTCAAGGTTTTGTTTCTTATTTTCACCTCTTATGAACTACTTAGCTACACTATCATGTTTTTAACTATGTAGCATACTTACATACCACCCTTTATCAGTTTTAAATAGGTTGGCATAACCAGGTGACCACCCTTTATGGGTTTTCAACCATCCTAGTCCCACTTATCAAACTAAGTCTTCCCCAACAAAATGTCATCAAAATTTTAAAAATCTACATTTCATAGTACCTAACTAGATGGAGGTGGCATGGACAAAGATGAAGTTGGCATAGTTGTATCCTTGGGTTGTATCTTTATATATTTTCATTGGTAGATGATCTATTGAAATTTTTATAATGGAACATAGGCAAGAGTTTTGATGATCTATGTAATGGAGTTGGTGAATGATGACAAATCTTTCTTGTAGGCATTGAAATCCATCATGGATTCCTAGATTAGCCTTAGTAATGTGCACAAATGGGTTTGATAGCTTATGATTTATGTGAGATAAACATTATTAGTGATGATCATGGATGCCTTAGTGTTTGAAAGATACATTTGAATCTCACTGCTAAGTTAATCCATTTTATCTATGTGCCTCTACACCTGAAGTCCTATGAAATAATTATGCACAATCTAGATCTACCAATCTAAGAGATTATTACTCACATTGTCTCTAGTTTTGGAATATTCTTAAAACACAACCTCCATATATTTCATTATTTTTATGTGTCTCACCATTAATTCCTTAGTAGTAGTGGCCTTGGCAAAATCTAAGCTTGAATGAGCCAGTGCTACATCTAGTTACTACTTCTAGTATAACATGTTTCATGTAACCTATTGTGCTTGTATCCCTATAGCCTTAAGAATGTTTTGATACTCTTCCAATAGATTGATGAGTGTATCATCTTATATTTTAATGCCTTTCCCTAAGTTACTAATTTCATGCAACTTCTATACAACGCACTAATCTATTGTCAATTGAGAAATGATTGTTTTCAACCTATGCTGGTGGAACATTACTTGATCAATGATGACTCATGTGACCAATGTTGGGTAAGTGTCTTGAATGATATTATTATCTTCTTATAAGTGGGCTTGGATCTCAATGTTATACTTTTTGAGTTAGTTAGTCTCCTATTCCAATGATGTATCCTTTTGTGTAACTAATTTTTGAAAAGCAACAACACCCTCCAATTGCTTTGATAGTGGTAAGAGAGAAACATCCAAGGATGCTTCCTACCTTAGTGGGATCATAGCCAAAGTAGTCATTATTTATGATCAGTTGGTGTGAAATATGTTTTTAATAGGATGAGAAAACATAGTTTTCCTTGTAAATACCTTAAGAACATCCCATAGCCACACTCCTTTAAAAGGAAATTCAAACTGTTGAGCATACACCACTTGGGTGGTAGAGTCATCCTCTGGTTCATTTTATTATTATGGTGTCTAATCCACCACATCCTCTTACACATTCTCTTATGGTTCCTCCTAATTATTTGGTTATGCATCATCCTCTTTTTTTATTCCTCCTCTATTTGTGTATGTTGTTCTATTTCCTTTTGCTCTATTTACACATCGAGCACAATAACCTTTTCATATTCTATTTGGGATTTTGTCTATGTTTCATGTTATGAATGTGCCTCAACTATGCATTATTTTTCATATTTTTCCTTATATGACTATAATTTTTTATACATGTGGAATTCAACATCTTCTTATTTTTGCCTTTATGCAGCTTCATCAGCTCATTGTTGAGAAATAATTGCATCAAATTAGGCATGATTGGGCATGATTATGCTAAGATTTGGTGTTTACAACTTATTTTTTATTTTTATAACTCTTATTCCTCAACTTGTTTGACTAAATATATAACTTTTTGTACCTTATATGCATCCTTAGTAACTTACTTACAAAGAGCCTCTACATCCTTAACCTTTTTATTAGCCTTAGATTCTTCATCATGTATTTGTGATTCACCTTGATGTTTTCACTAAGCTTATTACTATTATTGTGCCTCCTCTTTATGATGTTTATTTTCTCCTAACACGTGCATCATTTTTTGGCACTCACTACTTATTCCCATGTAGATTGTTATTCCTCCATTATTAGTTGATCTAGCACCAATTCCTCCTTATTTTTGAATGGGTCCTCCTCAATTGATAGTGTGTAATTTTATCACATAGTGTCATTATAAATATATGACTTTTTCTTGCCCAGGGTGACCAATATTTTATTTTTTGGTGGTGATATTATATTATAATATTACTACACCCTTTACTCAGAGGGATTAGCCTAGAACTTGAAAGTCATGACTTGTTCCTCTAGAATAGGGGACACCCAAGTATCTTGTTGAGTTCATATTCTTCATACAATTGATTTTGAAGGGCTCTCAACTAATTTTGCAAATGGGTCTAGAGTAGTTGAATTTATATATAGTCACACTTTAAATAAATTAGTAGTGATCTTCATGTACTTAGCCTCTTATCCCATAGTATCCACTACAATTAAGGAAGGGCAAGGTGGGATTTCAACCCATAGATTTGATGACACCTTCTTTCACATGTTAATTGTGCACATATATTTCTATAAAAGAATAATTTTTTATCTTCCTTTTTATATAAGTCACCATCCATGTCTTCCATCATGACCTGGTAAACTTTTTGGTCATCAATACCTATTTGTGGTAAGTCACAATTAGTCATAATATGAGGCATCTTTGGATCATCGATCCAAGTTATATTACTACATGTTTTTTTCCTTTTTGAAAGAGAGGGTTATCATTAAACTATGGCATTTTGCTATCCATTTTGTGGATGGGATGTAATGGCCTCAACTTATTGATCTACTAGAACTATTATGCCAAGGAGTATTATTTTCAATGGTATGACTCTCCTAGATGTGTAATATTTTGATTTCCCTACCTCAACCTTTTCCATGGCCATGTTAATTAAATATGGTAGACATATAAATGGAAACTTTGGTAACTCATGAATATGAATTATGATCCCTTTTGTATCTTGGTAACAAATGCATGGTGTCCTAATTATTTCATGATGTTAGGTAAGACTCAGGGAGGTGTTACAATGAAATCCAAGATTTCCTCGCACCATTGACAAAACTTAGCTTGATTATCTAGCGTTTCCCTTTCCTATGTCTAGATTAGATTCTATAAATATTGTGCAGGCCAATAGTCAGTGTCTATATTTACTTATCCTTCTAGGTACTTCTATTGTGTGAAATAAAATATAAAAGTGAGGAATTGATAATAGAAAGTTTGGTGTGTAGTTGTACAAACTTTCTCAATATTGGTAATGAGATCCTACATGAATAAATTAGGCTAACTAAATTACTCATTGTGATGAATCATCTTGTGAGTGATGTTAATGGCAACTTTATTTTCTTGATGCATGAACTAACTAGTCTACCAGAATTGGTAGGTTATGCATTTAGCCATATGCATAAGTTCATATAAAATTTCTTTGATGGAAATTTTATGTGATATAAAGGCATATGTGTCTCTAAATTCTTGAATAAGTGGAGGTGCCTTTGATTTATAAGGTGTGAGAGAGCCTCCTCATGTAGGCATCCCAATTACTCTCACTATTTCTAGTGTATTGATCATAATAGTCACATTTAGGGAAATATAGATGTTATCATCATTTTATCATATAAATAATGGATTAAAAAACTCACATTTAGCACTTAAATTTGGTTGGTATATCATTCACTCAACATATATATTATGAAACTAGTGTGGAAATGTGAGAGTTAGAGGTTGCACACCTAATATAGGGTCCAAAAGAAAAAACTTATGTTCAGTAGTTCTAACAAACTCAAATGGTTTAGGATCATGAAATTTTATTTTTTGAATCAAAATACCAATTCCTATTTCTTCTTTACATGCTTCAAGTAGAGGAATTATAAGCTGAGATCACACTATTTGATCACATGCCCTAAATGATTATTCTAGTAATGAGTAGTATATGAAATATAGATCATTGAATCTCTATACTTGGGAAACTATAGCACTCTTCTTTAAGCTCAGCTATTTGAATTACTATAAGTGTGAAATGCAAATTTGGTGTTTAATGAATTATCATTATATTTTTCATGTTGATTGATTTTCTCTTGAATGCCTTTTTGAGTTGTCCTCTATGGTGTTCACTTGTATTTAATTTAGTCATGCTTCATGATGATGTAGAATATTTTATGATATTAAAATAAAGATCAATGGTTGTCAAAAATTATGATGAAATTTTCCACTATATCTATCTTTGAGCACACTTTAGTAGCTTTCTTGTGATGGAGACTAATTACTGATTTGGAAGATACATTATCCTTTGAACCCTAGATTTGGTATTAACTACCCTTTATGAACATTATTCTACTAATATCTTTTCTGGCTTGACTTTGTTATATGTTTCCCATAATTTTACCATTATTGTACCCCTCTGATGATATTTGCCACAATGCACATGAATTTATCCATTCATTATTGTCACACATTGTGAGTCTTCTCATGGTTCCCTTTAGTCTTATGATATGAAGAGATCTTCTAATCTATATATATATAGAGAGAAAATAGAGAAATCAAAAAATATATCATAAATTAAAACTTAATCTACATAGTGCTACTCATCACCCACTCATCTAAAGAAATAGAATAAGTAATAGTATTGGTAGTAGAGCTTAAATCTATAACCATTTACTCATCTTATTAATACAGTTCCCTACACATCCCTCAAAATGAATGTTCTTTGATTTGATATCTCACATATAATGTAGGTTCATTTCCATATGATATTTAATTTTCCTAGGAGTGCTTTGAAATAACTTTCATACAATAATAGTATTTGTTCCTCCTAAAATTCCTTGTATCATAGTTTCTATCATGCCAAGATTTATAACTTTTATTGTGAACTTCTTATGTCCAATATGCTCTGCACCTATTTTCATCCATTTGATTTAGATCCAAAATTATATTTGTGATAGATTCATGATCACCAAGTCACATAAAAAGTGCAATTTATAGGCTTGGTACCAATTACTCCATGGACATGATTGATTTTAACCCATACACCAACTGGAATAGAGTAAAATTTGTAGCATGATCATAGTGTGTTTTGTAATCCCATAAGATCACAAGAATATGATCCTCCAAATCATCCCTTTTCACATCATAGATTTTTGTTAGAATTTTCCCCAATATTTTATTAGAAGCTTCATCATATCCATTATCCTAAGGATGTTATGTAGTACTTTTATGATATGAAAACATTTTTCTTCATTGAGTGTTTTGATAGTGTCATTCAAAAAATGTGTTCCTCGATCACTTAATAGCTTAATGTGACAAAAAAATTAAGTGATAATGTTTTAATTTACAAATTTTGTATCATCCTTATAACTTAAATTAGGTGTCAAAAAAACTTCCACACATTTAGTAAAATAATCATTCATAATAATAATAATAATAATAATAATAATAATAATAATAATAATAATAATATATCTAGTCTAGTTGAACTTATTTGGTGGATTAATAAGAACCTTAAGCTCAATGCCCCATTTTTCAAAAGGTTATTTGGAAATTAAGGGATACAATGGAATTTCATCTTTCTAATTAGGTTTTACCATTATTTGACATACACTGTAGTGCTAAGCTACTTTGTGTGAATATTGAAATAAGTCTGGACACCAAATCATACTTTATAAAAAATTTATTCTAGTGTCATTTCCTATAAAATGACCCCATGTGACTCCTTGATGTGCTTCATGAAATAGATGAGGGTGTTCATGTTCTAAAACCACCCTAAATAGAAATTTATACTTCCCCAAGTGATATAAAAACACATTTATGATGATGTACGGTAAGGCTATAGTCATGAACTACTTCTTGTCCTATTCCTAATAGTGTGTAAGAAAATATCCTTATTCTAATAAATTGGAAATTTCTTCAAAAATTTTAAGTATCACAACTATATGAAATAAATGAGAATATAGAGAATCCTCCTATGGTTCTTCTAGATCTTCCCCATTTTTTATTTAGCTACGATGATTTTGGCTTACATTTTTTCTTACTAGATTGACATTAATTATAAAATTGGAACTCTTGAAACAACAAAAGCCATTAAGAAATCCATCCTCCTAGCATTGCTTTATTAACTAGGTTTTGTAGAGCCTAGTGATTCATAAAAACTTTAAAATGGGTTAAAATAAGATAGTGCCTAAAATTATGAAGTACAAACATTATCACCAATGATTCTATTTTAGTTTTCATATAATTATTTTTGACATCAAATAAATTTCTGTGTGAGAAGTGGATAAGGTGATAATCCACCATATCTCATTTGTGAGAGCATAACATTACTAAAATTCCTAAGGCATCAACATGAACATGGAAAATCTTATTCCAATCCAAAAAAAACTAATATTTACATAGTGACCAATATTTGTTTGAGATCTATAAATACTGATCAACATTTTGATGTCTAAACAAACTATTTACCTTTTTGAAACAAATATTCAAGTAGAGAATAAATATCTATGTAGCATTTGATAATCTTGTGACAATATCCTATGTTTGAGAAAAGATCATACTTCAGTATAATTGACTAGTGGTGTCATGCTAATAATAACTATGATCTTAGCCTGATCCACTAGAATGCCATCACTACATATAATATGGCCCAATAAAACCCTAAAAGTCATGAAAAAGAGACACTTATTAAGATTCAAGGTGATGCACAAATTTATACATCATTCTAACATCAATTACAACTTAGATAAATGATCCTTAAATAAAGAGAAAATAGACCAATCATCCAAGTAGACTTATAAAAAATCATGAATAAAATATTTGAATGCAATCACCATGACTCTATAGAAAATATTTGGTGTGTTCTTAATCCCAAAAGGCATAACTTTGTATGCAAAATGTCCCCACTTAGTAGTGAAAGTTGTCTTAGCTTTGTCCTCTTCTATGATCAATATCTAATGATATCCACTAAACCCATCTATGAAAGAATAGACCTTACGTCCTATAACTGCCTCTAATCCTTCATCTATAAAGGGGATAAGAAATGGATCATTTACACATGCATCATTTATAAACTGATATTCACCACACAATCTAATATATCTTGTTTTATTGTGTTGTACTACCATATGACTTATCTAGTCTACCTTTTCCACTAGGTAAATTATTCCTACATCTGGCATCCTATCCAACTCAGCCTTAACTTTAAGTTTCATATTAGGATTCAAATTATATGGTCTCTTATTAATCATTTATATGCACTCTTTTAGCTTAATATGTATTTATCTTAATGATGGATCTACCCCTCAGACTTATAAAAATTTGCTAGGGAAGACATCTTGGTAATCTCTTAGAAGTTATATGTCTTTTGAGACTTCTATTACAGTCTAGTAGTCCTCAATGTGCACTAGTTTGGGAATTTCCTCACTTATAATATTATCGACATACTTCATGAGTGGTTATTGATGTATGTGAAATTTTTATTTAAAAATTGAATCTTTTATCATTTTATTTCCTTCCTTTTCTAGAATCTTGATATTTCATAGCTTTTCCTCCTTAGTACATTTGTGACTAGATCTTTAAGTGACTCAACATCCTATCTTGGTTCAAACAAATCGGCTATATCTATATCACCATCACTATCAAAAGATTTTATTTCTTCCTCCTCATAATTTATTACATGACACAATTTCACACTAGACTGATCTTTCATCTTGGTAGCTTTGTACCTTTGTAGAGATGTATTTAGATTGTGGGATACATCTTTTTGTGTAAAGGACTCAATGGTGGGACTTAGGTCCTCTACATGCTCATGACATAGAAATTATTTTATTTTGAGCAATGCATTATGTAGAAAAGTATTCTCATCATCAAAGACAAATGTTTTTATGAAATGACTCTACGCATATTCCTAATGCTTTGTTTCCCTCGTGCACTCCTAATGCATATACCAAGCTAATGGAAGGGAAGATAACATATAGTGTAAAATATGAACCCAATATTTTGAGGCCATAATTTCTAAAATCCATAATTAAACACATCTATGTATGTACAATTCATGGCATTCACCCTCTTAAAAAATAAGATAATTTATTATGTCTATTTATGATACATAATACCTATTGATCATCAATTCAAAAGCATCATCCTAGAAAATCTGATCATCATTATGAATTACCCACCATGTTTTAACAATCCATTTCAATGTATAATTTAAAGCACTCACTGTATGACCGATTATAGGCACATGGACTTGTAATCATAAAATAAATTAATGTATATCATACATTAAAAAGTATTGAGGTAATTGCCATTCATGTGCAAATACCATTATCATTGGTCACAACTCATGATCTCCTCGAGCCCAATTTAGCAAATGTGTGTATGAATCCTTACTTACATATGAAGTTATTTACCATGGTAAAGTACCTTCTTTAGTGGGATCTATATAATCCTATGCATGGGTATCTACTTGATCAAAAAACTCTATTTTATAATGAGTAGTAAATTTCATAGACATAAACTTACAATCTTCCATCACAAATTGAGGAATCAACAGCTAGGTGATCACTAGTTTAGGCTTCAATAAGTAAGATGTCTTGAGTTGATCAGTAAGTAAAAAATTGTAACTAAGGTTTATCATTTCCATAAATAAAATTTCATTTAGCTACTCATAGAGCCTTTGTATTATCCTTATTATTCACCTTTATCTATATATTTTCTTGATAAATGTATGGTTTATGTGAATTCTTCAATAGAATTACTATGATTTTATCTGCTTGATGAGCTTCTAATTGATTTTGCATAGTGTTGATAGTCATTTGACCATCATATTCTCATTTCTTCCCAAGAAATGTAGGATAACGTTTCTTGAGTATATTCATATCAATGACTTCAAAATCACCTTGCAAAATCATCTATTTGACTTTTATCTCAACATATTCTAAATGACCAATAGGTTTAACTCTCCCATAATCTACTAGGCTAAGAGATACTATAATATAGCTAAGTATTAGTTGGCCAATAACTTCACACAAAGACCTTTGTATCATGTTAACCATGCTTCCAAAATAAAAAATAATATTTTTAATCTCATAACATTTATTTAAATATCCATCTATGCATCCACATCCCAAGGCTTTTTTTAAATTCTTAATTTTCACCCATAAAAACATTACTATTTTTTTCAACACTAATTCCATCTGAGTAAACACTCCAACTATTTATAAAATCACAATCAAGTATGCCTTAATTACACACATATTATAAAATAATTTACACAATCAAAGGAAACCTTAAAAGTATACAAACACACTCAAGGTATGTTATATGTAACATAAATTCTCACCATCAAATTTGGAAAATAAAAAGCATAAAGGTGTTCAACAAGCTAGATGTGACTAAGATGGTGAATACACCAAAATGGGTGTATAATACTACACTAAAATGTTATAATTAAATTAATTTAGGTATAACTTGGATTAATTAAACTAAAATTGAAGCTCATCTCAGATGGTATGGAATGTGATCCATCAATAATTTGTTGACACCTAGTTTCTACCACTATAACTATAAGGATGTTAGGACTATATAAGAAACAAAGTTTATAATTATCCAAAACTCAAATATAATCACCATACTACCCATGTGTACACTATTCAAGGTTATCCATTCATGTCAAATTGGAATTACCCAACCATGATTCATCCAGACTTGACTACTCACCTCATAATCAAGTTATAATTTTGTTAAATCGCCTATCAAATGATGATGGATAAAATACCTCCACAAGGTGAAAAGTATTTATGAAAGTTATTATGTATTTCATTAGCTATAAAATACATATAATAGCCTCAAAAATAAACTCCACTAATTTAAATATTAAAATAACTCAGTGTTCCAAATGGGTTTTAACATAGAAAACTATTTTGCTAAGTAATTTCCTAAATAAACTGGGTTTGAAATTGATTCATTAAAAATAGTAAAAACATATAAAATTGTTAACTTAAATATTATATATTATTTTAAAGGTAAATATAATCATTGCCAACTTCAATTTTCACTTAAATATTCTTATAACTATTTTTGGTAACTCAAATTTAAAATGACTTTTCAGGATGAAACATAAAATCAAGTGCAAAAAAATTACCAAAAGCCTCCATAAATAAATCCACCAAAAATCATCATGATGAGGTATGAAAATAATGGTTATAGATACTAATTCTTATGATATAAGTCTAGGGACTAAAATTTTTGGTTTTATAAATTATATAGTTATTTTATTAATTTTAGCCCATTTCTAGAGTGGCTTTGTAGATCAAAATCAAAACAACATAAAATTTATGAATAAATTTAATTTGGTAAAGATTTATTAAAAAGTAGTAAATGATCATGTTTTGGTTATTTAAATATACCTATGCTAATATAATCATAAGAGGAAACACTATCAACCCCCATATTTGTGATACTATGACTCTAGCTTCTTTTGGTAGGCTGTTTATGAAGGGGTTTTGAAAGCTAAAATAAATCAACAAGAGATTAATTTCAATAGTTAATCCTAGAAATGGTCCCACCAAATAACCAATAGAAGAGGTACATTGATACAATTAATTGAATCAGATTATATTAGGATAGAGGTATGGGTTCCAAGCTTTCATTTATGCAAATTGACTAATATAATGGTTTATTTGAATTAGACTACAACTGACTTTAGCTAATTTTTCATTTAATAAGCTTGATCTAATTGTTATGTTTTTAGTAACACTAAAGTCATTACATGATTTATTTTTCAAGGTAATTTATTGTATAATGTCTTACATCATTATTGTTATATTTTTTATTCTGAGTGTATGATAAATCTAGATGTATAAGCCTATGGTTCTTCCAATTTTATTTATGTAAGTTATGTCCTCTTAGTTACAATTTTTTTCTAGTAATAATTTGTTATAAAATCATGACTATATTAATTCAATTTGACTACTTGAAATACTTAATTTTATGGTTTACCAATAACCCATAATAGACCTCCAATTATGGGACTCTAAAGACCAATAATTCATATTTAAATATTGAACAAAGATTTATCCTATAGTGTATCAAAATTTATAAGGGTTATAAGGCTATTCAATACCAAGAATAGGTTTACAATAATTAAAAAATTCATTAGTTAAACACAAGAAGTTTTATTTTTATTATGAATCAAAATGAGAGTATTACAAATTTAGACTAATAATCTAACTAATCAAGCTAACATGAGCACAATCTACTATAATAGTAAAATTTATTACATCTATTCAAAACCTATATCCTATATAATATATGTTACAACTTTCTCACAATTTCAAGATAAATTAAAACCAAATAGTAAATATTTTTACAACCATCTCTAATAAAAATAAGATTTGATATCTTTGTGAAAATTGAATTGGTTCTCCCTTTCCTAAATTATGATATAAATAATAAAGGGTAAGATAAAAAGATGAACAAGTAACTTTTCCTTCCTAAACACTTCATTTTTACAAAATTAATAAACAATTTTAAATACTAAATTTAATGACTAATAATAACATGCATATGACAATTTTGTAAGCAACATATTGATAATTTTACCCCCCATAGGGTAAATTGTCACCCCCACACTTTAGAAATTTTATATGGTGCAAAATTTGTCTTGTGAATCAATTTTTGGGTCCTTAAATAAGCATTTACATCCTCCCAAGTGGCCATCTACAGCCAGGTGAATTTTAGTCATTCAAAGGTTTCCAAAGAGCTTTCTTGATTACAACCAAATGTGCAAATATAGCCAAGACATAAAATTTGTAATTTTAGCTATTTTGTCTTCCCAAGGAATTTTTGGGGATATAAGAGGTGGAATATTTCTTTGGAAATTTTGTTCAAGAGAAGGAGCTCCCAAAGGACTATGTAAATGTCCGAAAAAATGACAAGGTAGTAGTCATTCAAAGCTTATTTTCTTTGGACTTTTTATCCAAAAAAAAGGGGAAAAACATAGTTGAGAAGATCCAAAGGGAACCTACCCTTAGAGAAGGTCCAATTTAAAAGTCCCAAAGGGGTTTTACCCTTCAGGTTGGTTCACTTTATAGTTTTCAAGTCAAGACAAAAGTTATGAAGGATAGTTTCAAAAATCCTAAGTGCCCTTCAAAAAGCCTAGGTGCCCTTCAAAAAGGTCAAGTGCCCTAAAAAAAGCTTGGGTGACCTTAAAAAATCCTAGGTTCCCTAAAATTATTATAAAGGACACTTTTGAAGATAGGCATGCCCTTGTAGAGGGCACTTGGTCAGTGAACTAGACCTTTTCAAATTTTTTGAACAATACTCCTGGAAGACATAGCCCTTATGGAGGACATCTTGGTGTCACGTAGGGACATTTAAAATTTACCTAAAGGGTATGTGCCCTTATGGGAGACACTTCAATCATGAAGAAGACATGGAAAAAATCTTGAAATACAAAATTCAATTTTTTGAAGGACACCTACCCTTGCAGAGGGCACTTGGTTGGTGGTAGGGCCCTTTCAAAAGTTCTGAAGCACATTATTGGGAAGTAGA
Organism: Torreya grandis; assembly: GCA_037957365.1. Taxonomy (NCBI): domain Eukaryota; kingdom Viridiplantae; phylum Streptophyta; class Pinopsida; order Cupressales; family Taxaceae; genus Torreya; species Torreya grandis. Next base: position 559,950 of record JARHVA010000222.1, on the reverse strand, counting down.
AGCCCTTAGGGAGGGAACCTCCATAAATCAAAGGATAAAATAAAATCTCCTAAAGGGAACTTGACCTTTGGGGAAAAGATATCCAAAGGAAATGAATTCCTTCAGACTTTTTGTCTTAAGGAATTCCTTTAGATAAAAAGTCCAAAGAAATTTACAAGGATAAAACCCCTCAGAAAGTAAAAATAACAAAGGAAAAGAATGAAATCCTTCAGAATAATTATCAAACAAGAAATCCATGGGAATATGAAGTCAACAAAAACTTTGAAGGAATTTCTTTAGACAAAAAGTCTATAGGAATAAAGATAGTTTCAAAAAAACTCAATAGAAAAGTTAAGGGCGTAAGCAAAGGCCAAAAAAGAGAAAAGGGAATGTTAAGCTCAGGAAAAAGAAGAGATAGAGAGTCATTTAGATAATTTTTCCAATCGATGAAGGCTAAAATAAATCTTGATAAGCATACAAATATCATGAACATACTTAGAGAAAATACAAATAAGACTGAAGTAGAACTGAATATGAATATAAGCATGAACAATGAATAAAACAAATACAAAATAAAGACAAAGGGAGGATGAAAAAAGATCAAGCATAGAATAATGTGAGTGAATCCAATAAAGTGAACGTGTTTAAGAAAACAAGCATGCTTCAGTTTTGAAAATAGAGTTGTCTTTCATTATGAACAGGCAAAGTGTTGAAAATTTCAGATAGCCAAAAATTCCATGCATGCACTCTCGTTTGTCTCAAATCTTGAAACATTTTAGTGGTTCAAATGTAATTCAAAATTTGGCATTTGCATTGATTTCATGCAAAGGGGATACTTTAAAATGTTCTAGTATTTTGAGTGAATTTAACTACTCTTGTTTTGGAGTTGAGTAGTTTTCAAGTCAAGACATCTATTCTTAGGTGTCATGCATCTAAAGATTGTCTTCTTATTTTTATTTTTTCAATGCCAAAGATTCTTCATATAAGACAACGAGGTATAAGCCAATAAAAGACAAATTTGGAATACTCATGCAATGTAATTTTAGACTTGGGATAATGAAGAGTTAACTTCTTGGCTTGTTGTAAATTTCTATATTAATGGCTTTTCAACCTTGTAAAATATATCCCTCTCTTTATAAGAATAAAATATACCATTGGTGAGTTGTGTAACTTATTCAATCAATATAAGGACTATAATTTCATATTTTAAGTGATGGTATAGTTTACATTCATTCATTAATTTGCATACTTGGTATATTTTTCTCCCATCCCAAATTCCAATTCATACCTAGTTGCTAGCTCATCATGTTATGCAGGTCATGTTCAGTGTTTTATATGTCTTTTACTGAAGCTATAAGTAGATGTTAGGTGGCTCCAAGGTGTGTTGTATCAGACCTCTCTCCATTATTTTCCCTCACATTTTTTTCATTGGATCAAACCTTCTCATGAAATACTTATGCATAGTGATAAATTAAAATCAAAGGTATTCCTTTTCCCTTGTTTGATTCAGTGTTCAAGGTTCTAAGTAGAGTGGATCAACATTTTGGTGTATCACCATCATTAGGTAGGATTTCCCCTTCAAGTTTCTTTATCCCTTTTCCATGGTAGTTCATAGCACAGAGTAGAGATCCAAATTGATACATATTACAAGAACCAGCCTTCTCTAGAGGTTCTTCTCACCATTGAGGCACCCACCCTCATGAGAAGATCCCATTGTTTCAACTGGAGAGAGGATTAGCTATTTTATAATCTCTTCAATTCAAGGTGAAACTTTAGGTTTAAAATATTTTTTGGCACACTTGGTGGGACCATGAAAAATTTATTTGCATAGAGTTTTTACAACAATAGAGGATACTCATCTACTTCTAGTTGTAGAGTTCATAACATCATTCAGGCAATCCATTCATGCCAAAGGTTGACACAAGATCAGCAAGTAAATGTATTCCTTTTGAATTTGTAACTTATATAAGAGCAAGGTCTAGGATGGAAAATCCATATCCTCAAAGGTAATATTTACCTCCCCCTCATCCTATCATTCTAAATAGTGCAATCCCCACCATCCTGATGGCATTTAAAAATCAAGTGTTTTTTTGATTCAATAGGGGAATTCCACTGAATATACAACCATTATATGACATTCCTATAAATACCCTCAAAATTATTCCATTATTATCAAGAGAAAATCAAACAACTCTGATTGAGCATATCTATGATGTGGCTAATCTTTTTTCAGTTTATAATATTGTTGAGGATAATGTTGTTATTAGATTGCCTGCTACTTCTTTCAAAGGAAAAGTATTACAATGGTATAGAACCCTCCCACTTAGATTTTTTTCCACTTGGGATGAATTGAGTACAACCTTAGTCAAGAAATTTGAAGATAAATATGATCACTTATATTTAGTTGAGAAATTAACTATCATATAGAGAGATCTTCATGAGTTCATGTCCGATTTTAATCTCAGATTCTAGAAGACATGGACTAGGATACTAGTTATGATTAGGCCATCCCTTGAATATGTATTTTTATATTTTTTAAAAGATCTTAATTCTAACATTAGTGTGATGATATAGTCAATGGGTGGTACTACTTTTCTAGATGCTTATAAAGTTGTAATAAGGGTAAAAAATAGTTTGATACAAGCAGGTAAGCTTTCTCTAAGACATCCAATGCCCATATTTATAGAAAAAAGTTCTATACCATCCACTCAAGTTCTTCAAATTCCATCCTTATATCTTATTATAGCACCTCAAGTTCTTATTGTAGCCCTTACTAGTCAAACTAGTGGGATAGAAGAGTTGAAAAGTTTGCTAAAATCTTTTGGAAATGAAATAGTATAGATTAAAAGGTATTAATTTTAGTCAAATAGGCCATATCAATAGTAAAATCAAAACAAATATTAGTCCTTTAAATATCAAAGGTCTCCTTATTAGGGTTTTAGAGAAAATAAACCACCCTATCAAGCACAAAGAACCATAACTCTAGCTAAGCCATATGCTGCTCTTTATTTGAATGCTCCTTACACTTTAAAAGCCATTATTCTAACCCCACCTCAAAATAATTTGGTGCAAGATTCAGGTTGGCAGCCCTGAAATCTCAATGATGCTCAAAACCAAGCCTTGGTATCATAGAACATCACCATGCCACATATGACCCAAGAAGAGTTCTATTTTCAAGGAGGTCAATATCAAGATACAGGTTTGACATCACAAGGAGTGACTCATCAAGTTCAAGGGTAGCCTAATGTTGTTAATGTAAATTTGTAGGTTAATTATCATGTTGATTTTACTCAAGATGTTAAAACTAATGATTCGAGTGGTCAATTTATAGGTATAACCTATCAAGGAACTTAAATAAGAGTTGTTGAGGAAGCCCAATTAGTAGAAAATACTTCAAGTGCTCCTAGTATTGTTTCTCAAAGTAAAAAAAATCATCTTGTTGCTCCCATAACCCAAAAAATTAGAATATAGAGGTTAGTAAAGTGCAACAAATACCTCTAATTTATGAGTAGAAAGTACCACAAAAAGCACAATAAAAATTTAGTGCATCTCAATTTAGTATTTTAGATAAAATGAAGAAGTCTAACATCAGCATTAGCATGTGGGATTCTCTTTAAATTCCAAGTCAAAAGAATAAACTCATTAAAAAACTTTTCACTCTTGAATTGTCTCCAAAACTGGTTGAGAAAGAAGGTGTTGTCTTGACAAATTTGGATCAACCAACTAAGAAACAAGGGAAAAAAGAAGATAAGATGTCAAAGGTGGACAAAAATAAGCTAAAAATTAAGAAAACTCCCCCTTTTTTAATCTTTCTTTGATAGTGGGTGATACTCTTGTTCATAATTGTATGGTGGATAGTGGAGCTAATAATACAATAATGCCCACATAGATTGTAGACAAGCTAAGCCTTGTTTATGAGCCAAATACTAATGGGGTATTATAGTTGTATGGTTCACCAAAAAATAAGGTATTCATTATCAAATATTTGAAATTGACATTACATGCTTGTCTTAACATTACTATTCAACAGGATGTTGTAATGGTGGACTTGCCTCTATATTTCACTATGTACCTTTCAAGTGACTTCACCTCAAATATTAGGGGATATTTATCAGCTAATTGGACCTATTTTTTGTTTATAACTAGGTATGGTACAAAGGTAACAACTCATTTAGATCATATTGCATGTTTTCATATGGAGCCTTATATGCCAAATGTGGTCAATGCAAATTGTATCATCTTAGATGAAATATTACAAACTAGTGATGTAGAAAAGGAGTCACCTTTGGATGGAATTCCAAATTTATTTCTTGATGAGTGGGATTCTACCTTGTAGGAGCATGATCTCTACAAGTTGATTGAAGAGGAAGGTCTTGGTGTGTATTATCTTCATGAGAATGATGCACCAATTCTAGCCATGGTCAAAGAAGATGAATCTAATGAAGGCTTGTGGCAATTGTACTTTGATGGATCAAGAAATAAGCATGGAACTAGAGCTATAATGATGTTAATTTATCATAAAGAATAAATTTATTTATCCTCTATTAAATTTTAGTTTAGTTTTTCAAATAATGTTGCTGACTATGAAGCACTAGTTCATGGTTTGTGGTGGGCTAAGAATATGAAAGTAAATTGTTTGAAAGTGTTTGGATATAGTGAACTTGTATTCCACCAAGTAAGAGGTTTGAATATATTCAATAATCTATTGCTTAAATCTTATAGACACAGAGTTTTTGATTTACTTGAAGATTTTTAGGCTTTTAATATTTAGGCAATACCAAGAGATAAGAATAAACATGTTGATAGGTTGGCTATTGTTGGGGCAAAATTTGGTATTCTAGATGATGTAAAAAGTGAATTTTTTTAGTCACATATAAAGGTAGTTGTAAGGATTTCTATTTCATATAAACAAGATAATTGGTAGGTGTTTTAAAATGACAATCAAATTATGATATTTTTACAGCAAGAGGCTGAGTTTTTTTTTAAGAAATTAGTCAAAACACTTACAGTAGTATGGTTATCATATTGTAAAACTAAAAATGAATGGGTTACCCAAGGGATTGGTCACTATTGAAAATATTTTCAATGAATATGATGAGCTAAGGAAAGAGAAACCATCTTTGTAAACAAAGGAAGAGCACTATGCTAATGTAGAGATTGTAGCAGGTAAAATTTTGAAATTGGGCAAGGTATGCACTCCTCCACAAAATAAAGCTTTCATTGATTTATGCACAAGTTTTTCTGATATATTTGCATGGTAGTATAGTGATATCAAAGTTTTGGATCTAAGTTTGGCTCAACACACCATTGAGTTAGAAGAGGAAAATAAACTAGTTAGACAAAGAAAAAGGCCAATCAATCCAAAGCTTGAGCCTTTGATGAGAGCTAAGCCTCACAAGCTCATAGAATCAACTATTATATTTCCAATCAAGCTCTCGACTTGGGTGGTGAACCTTGTTCAAGTACAAAAAAATAATGGTGAGATTTTTTGTGTGTGTTTATTTCTATGATTTAAATAGGGCTTCACTTAAAGACCACTATCCATTGCCATCAATGGAACAAATTTTACAGATTATTACAAGTTTAGAGAGGTTTTCCTTGGATGGATATAGTGGTTACGATCAGATTTTGGTCAAAGAAGAGGACCAATTCAAGACAACTTTCATGACTAAATGGGGGACATTGGAATATAGAAAGATGCCATTTGATTTGTCTAATGCTAGAGAAACCTTTTAGAGAGCCATGGATATGGCCTTCCAAGGCCTTCTTAATAGGGTTGTGCTTGTTTATTTAGATGATATAATAGTGTTTCCAAATGATGAAGAACATCACATGGTTCATCTCAAGCAAGTTTTTGAAAGGTGCAAGAAATTTGGGATATCTCTAAATCCTAATAAGTGTGTATTTTTAGTTCATGAAGGTAAACTTCTTGGAAATGTTATTTCAAAGAATGGTTTACACATAGATTTTGAAAGGATTCAATCCATTCTTACACTCTCCTTGCCTAAGAGCAAAAGGGCTTTGCAAAGATTCTTTGGAAAAATAAATTTTATAAGGAGATACATTTTAGATTTTGCTATTGTAGCTAAACCACTTAAAAGAATTCTAAAGAAGAATCAAAACTTTAGGTGGTCCAAGGAAGGAGTAAAAGGGTTTGAAGATGTTAAGAAATCCATAGCCAGTGCTCCTACACTTTTAAATCTAGATTTTATGAAAGATTTCATTTTATATATGTATGTTAATATGGACACCATTTTAGGCATTTTAATGCAATAGAATCATGAAGATTTAGGGCAACCAATAGCTTTCTACAACCAAGGCTTGGAGGAGTATGAAATAAGGTATTATTTTGCTGAAAAGCATGTCCTTTTAGTTATAATATCTCTGAATAAATATAGGAAATTGTTGTCTAATAATAAAATACATCTAATGGTTTCTCATCCAAGCATCAAAGAACTTCTTTTGAACAAAGACATAAATGAGAAGAGAGCTGGTTGGATAACCAAGGTAATGGAATATGATGTGAAAATTAAGGTAACAAAGCTAATTAGAGGCAAAGGACTTTGTGAGCATTTAGCTCAAGACTTGCAAGAAACTAATGAAGCTTTTTTAGTGTCAAATGATGAAGAAATTACTATTGTTCACACCTCACCTTCTAGTTAGTTTCATGATATGGTAATCTATCTACAAGATGTTCTTTACCCTTCTCACCTAAGTGATTCAAAAAGAAGGTATTTCAGATTGCAATCAATTCCATTTTTGCTCATTGATGGTATTTTGTTAAAAAAGGATATTAATGGAATGTTACTAAGGTGTGTGGAACCAAGCCAAACTCAAATATTACTTGAATAATTCCATGATGAACATGGTGGATGACACTTTTTCAAAATAACTCTAACACTTAAAATCATGAGAGGTGGGTACTATTGGCCTACTATATTTGGCTATTTCCATACATGGGTTAGGAAGTGCAAATAATGTGCTATATTTATAGGAAAAATTAAACTTGAAACCCTACCCCTTTAACCAATTGTAGTGGATTAGCATTTTATCTAGTGGGGATTAGACTTTATTGGTATCATTAATCCTCCTTTGAGTTTAGGGCATAAGTGGATTTAACAACTACAGATTACTTCACATGTTAGATGGAAGAAATTACATTGAAAGAACCAAACAAAACTAACATTATTGATTTATATGAAGGTATGCTTACTAGGTTTGGAGTTCCTTAAACCATTATTTTTAATAATACAATGGCTTTTGTGGGATTTAGGATCAGCCAATGGGCTATCCAACATGGAGTTATCTCAACACTTAATTAAACTACTATCCACAGGGAAATGGCCTTGTTGAATCTACAAACAAGAAACTCTTATGGATCATATGAAGGATTATTAAAGACAATCAAAGGTCATGTCATCTCATATTTAAGTCAGCTCTATGGGCTGATAGGATCACCTCCAAAAGGGAAATAGCCAACTCTCCATATAAGCTAGTATATGGTAAGGAAGCAAGGTTACCTATTTCTCTTGAGTTTATAGCTTTAGATCTAATGCATCAACTTGAGTTGTTGAAGAATGAGCCTCTATAAATTAGGTATGTAGAGGTTATGGAGTTGGAAGAGACAAGAAATCAATCCATGTTAGCAATGGAAAGTCATCAGGTACATGTGAAAAGAATGTTTGACAAAGGAGCTTCCTCATGAAGCTTCAATGAAGGAGGTTTGGTCCTCAAGTGGGATAAGGATTGAGCCAAACTAGGAAGGCACATGAAATTTTATTCCCTTTGGAGTGGCCCATAAATGATCTTCAGCTACAAATCCCACAACACCTTCTAACTTGCCAATATGGATAGACAAGAGCTTCCAATCCCAATTAATAGGATACATCCGAAACATTACTATTAAATACCAAAGCTCTATGTACATAGTTAGTTGTTCTTGGTTTCCTCCAAGTGTTATTCAAGAATAATAGTTTCCTTCAATTTTTTTCAATAAATGCCTATTTCCACATTTAATTCTTAGTTAGTTTTCTTGATTTCATATTTTTCCCTTCTTTTTTGAGGGAGAAAGGTTACTTCAACCAAGGGCAGGAGGATATTTTTAGTCAAAAATTAGGTTCACCATTTTTGATTTCTAATAACATATATATGGTCTCAATTCTCTAGCATATCAGGCATGCTTCCCAGTAGAATCACCAAAAATGTTGAATTTTTTTCCCCCCATAGGGTAAATTATCACCCCTACACTTTAGAACTTTGATATGGTGCCAAGTTTATCTTGTGAATTAGTTTTGAGGTCCTTAAATGAGAATTTATAGCCACCGAAGTGGCCATCTATAGCTAGGTTAAATTTAGTTATGCAGAGGTTTCCAAAGAGATTTATTGATTAAAACCAAACATGCAAATATATCCAAGACATACAAGTTATAAGTTTAGTTATTTTGTCTTCCCAATGAATTTTTCAAGATATGAGAGGTGGACTATTTCTTCAGACATTTTGTTTGAGAGAAAGAGCTCTCAAAGAACTATGTAAAAGTCCAAAAAAATAACAAAGTGGTAGTCATTAAAAGCTTATTTTATTCAGACTTTTTACCTGAAAGAAAAGGGGAAAAGCGTAGTTGAGAAGACCCGAAGGGGACCTGCCCTTCGAGAAGGTCCAATTCAAAATTTTTGAAGGGTATATACCCTTTCAATTGGTTTACTTAATGGTTTTCAAGTCAAGACAAAATTTTTGAAGTATAGTTTCAAAAAGCTTGGGTGCCCTTCAAAAAGCCCAGGTGCCCTTCAAAAAGCTTGGGTGCCCTTCAAAAATATTAGGTGCCCTTCAAAAAGCTCAGGTACCCTAAAAAAGTCCTAGGTGCCCTTTAAAAATCTTGATTTCCCTAAATTTTTTCTAAAGGACACTTTTGAAGGCAGAAATGCCCTTGCAGAGGGTACTTGGTCAGTGAAGTAAACCTTTTCAATTCTTTCAAAGGGCACTCTTGGAAGACATAACCCTTGTGGAGGACATTTGCGCATCACATAGCGACATTTACAATTTATTCAAAGGGTATATACCCTTGCGTGGGACACTTCAAGCATAAAGAAGACCTTGGCAAAAAATTTGAAAGAGTCATTTTTTCAAAGGACATCTACCCTTTTGGAGGGCACTTGGTCAGTGGTAGGACCCTTTTAAAAGTTCCAAAGGGCATTATTGGGAAGTAGAAGCCCTTACAGAGGGCACCTCCATATAGTGAAGGAAAAAATCAAAGTTCCCAAAGGGCACTTGCCCTTTGGGGAAAAGATATCCAAAGGAGATGAATTCCTTTAGACTTTTTGTCTGAAGGAATTCCTTCAAATAAAAAGTCCAAAGAAATTTAGGAGGATAAAAACCTTAAAAAAATAAAAATAACAAAGACAAATAAGGAAATCCTTCAGAATAATTTTCAAATGGGAAATCCATGGGAATATGAAGTCAACAAAAAGTTTGAAGGAATTCCTTCAAACAAAAAGTCTGTAGGAATAAGGATAATTTCAAAAAATATTGATACAAAAGACAAGGGCATAAGCAAAGGTTAAAAAAAATAAAAGGGAATTCCAAGCTTAGGAAAGAGAAGACATAGAGAGTCCTTCAAAAAATTTGTCTCAAGGATGAAAGCTAAAATAAATCCTGATTCCTAAATTAAATTAGAAAATGAGAAAAGACAGAGAAAATACAAATAAGACTGAAGCAAAATTGAACATAGACATAAGCATGAACAACAAATTAAACAAACGTATAATAAAGATAAAAGGAGGATGAACAAATATCATGCACATACTAACGTGAGTGACTCCAATGAAGTTAATGAATTTAATAAAACAAGCATGATTCAGTTCTAAAAATAGAGTTGTCTTTCATGATGAACAGGTAAAGCGTTGAACGTTTCAAATGGCCAAAAATTATATGCATCCACTCTCATTTCTCTCAAAGCTTGAAATATTTTGGTGGT
>JARHVA010000222.1:447500-545000 GCA_037957365.1 Torreya grandis | reverse complement strand
CCATCTACACCTAGTTTTGAAAAATCCCCTTGTTACCTCACCCATCAGTCATGTTAAAGTGAGTTTGATTACAATTGACATTTTATTTTCACTCTTTTATTTTAATTCATTTATATGTTTGAAATTACTTTCATTTTTATTGTATTAATTATCATTACCCTAAAAAATAGGTAACTAATTATTTATACTAAATTTATTACTCAAACCAATAATACTATTTTAATTTATACTAACATATAAATATGATCATATTAATACATAAAAATTCTAGAATCAAAAAATCTAAAACAAATTATTTATCAATTTCAAATAAGTACATTTATTTGTTTAATTTATTAATCTACATAGTACCTTTTTAATATTTCTTATTTATATATATTCTTATTTATGACCATTATTAAATGTTACTTAGGCCTAGTCACAAACATAATAGTGTTATTATTCTTATTTTTAAAACCATATATGGTTGTCAAAACACCAAGAAAGGTACAAGTCAATTAATTAAGACCAACTTAACATAACACAACCACTTGATGGGTTTAGTAAAATATTCAAGTTAACACAAATTATTCCAATAGATAAACCTAATAGAAGTAATTCATTAACATGAAAACCTCTAGAAGGGATAAATGTCACATTATGTAATAACATGAATTACTGTTAGCATTAAACATACACAGCCCAAGAAAATCCTACATGAGTCAAAATGAACCTGATTCCAAGTCACCATAATGAGGTAACTAAATAAAGACTAACTATTAACTATAATACATCTCACTCACACATCAAGCACAATGACACACTCAACACACTGGTCATCCACATAATGACACATCATTGAGAAAACATTATAGAGATTGAGAAGGGTATTACATTCACCCCCTTTAAAAATGCATCATCCTCAATGTTTATAAAATAAAATCATGTATTGGAATCCACCACATTTGAAAATAGTAATAATTCATTATTGAGTGAATCCTCATGATATTCAAAACTCAAATAGCTACTTTCCAAATGGTCAAAAAGAGTGATAAAACTAAAATTATACTATCAATACTCTGATATACCAAAACATAAGTCCCTATTCCAAATAATCCTTTTTCCATACCATGGTACAACAAGAGTAAGGAAGATAGTGTTAAACCATGAAACCAATATAATTACTTTAATACCATTCAGCTATACAATGTTGAGCCAAATATTAATCAAAACATATTTCTATGTTATTTATACTAAACAAAATATCATAACTCTAAAGAATTTCATATGTCATATAGATTATCAACAAAAATTATGAACTATTAAGATCGCTAAATTAGAGTAAAATCACTAATCCATCATATGATAATATCATATTCATTATATAACAATCAATAATGAAAATGACTACCAAGTCACTAAATAGCATATAATACTAGAATAATATCAAGAACACTCTAGTGTGTAAGGAATAATAGTCCCCATCAATTGCATCATCAACAACATCTCACCAAACCTCCTTCAACCTCCTAAAACTAATGGTAATGGCCAGTAATTCTAGACCATTATTGGGGCAATGACAGACAACATAACTACCTCAATTAGATTGCTTTCACTAATAGCGTTTCTGGGAAAATAGGGCTAAATTTTTTTGAGAGTCGTGAAATCATCCATGACTCACAATTCTTAATGTGAAATTAACCACAATATAATTGAAATTATTATGACCGTTTATAACAGTACAAATATTCTATTATTAGATTAATGTCATTCGTCACCATTTAATGTGAAATTAGTAGAGAAGATAATTAAATTATTAATCAATGTGATATGTGTAAAATCTAAGATAATAACTTTAAAATTGATATAGCTTGACATTTTTAAGATACTTATATTTGGTACTATTAAATATCTTTAAGATATTTATATTAGTATAACAAATATATAAATATAATAAAAAAGTTATTTTAAAAAATAATAATACTAAAAAAATATAAATTTATATAATTGTAAATGAATATTAAAAATATATAAATATAAAAAAAAATACCATATATTTACATTGAATATTGATATGTGTTTACATTAAATATTGAGATTTATATTATCATCATTGACTCAAAAAAATTCATTGTAAATTTGATCAGTGTTAAAAAAAATTGATAAGAAATTTTTTATCTGTTACAATTTTATATATTATTTGAAGAGACAAATTTAATTACTTTTTTATATTATAAACCAATAGTGAAATATAAAAAAGAGCTACTAGAATAAAAGAGAGTGACTAAATAAAGAAGTGAAAAAGACATTAAAAAACCAACCAAAAAAGAACACAAAATGAATTTAATTACTTATCATTCATGAAAATTAGATCTAGTGAATATTGTTCGCCATGGTGGCGATGAATTGAGATTATAATTTTAAGATGACGGTATCCACACCATTGGTTTTTGTGTATTTGTTTTTATTAATCAAATTTACTCAAACTAACTGCTTTTCAGGCTGACAAATTACCGAGATTCGGTTCAACAACTTTAGCTTGGCGTCGACACTATTGGAGTCGAGCTTTAGCTTGGTATAACACAATACATTAACAAATTCCTCGATCACATTATGGACTAAAGCCGGTAAAAATGTGAGGCTTAAGGTATTTGGTGCCGGTACATGTTATCCAGGTCAATGGTTCAATTAACAAACAAAAATCCGGTTTAAGGGTTTTTTTTTTTTTTTTTTTTAAATCACATATGAACAAGTAATCCAAATTGAAGTCAATAGCAAGTGAATGTTTTTTCGATTTTTAGAAACAAAATGTTTTTTTTTCTTCTTCCCACTAAATAAGGATTGATTGAAGTTTTGAAAATGAAAATGCATAATATTAGAAATGCCATTGTGTTTATAACTTTTCTGATATTATAAATATTTTCTAAACTTTACTTGAAACCACTTTTCATTCTTGCTGCAGGGACTTGACTCTCTACGCTTTTATTTTAAGTAACCATATTTACTTCATAAAATAAACCATTAGACATAAATATGTTTGATCCATGTTCTCTTTTAAATAAACTTCAGCTAATTTTCTTATATATTCTTAATATATTGTTTACTTTGACTATTTAAGTAAATTTATTGATTATGTTTAATAACAAACCTTGAAATTATAATTATATTAGTGACTTGATATCTCACAAACTACTAAGTTTTACCTCACACAAAAACTCAAATTTAAATGTAATTATAATATAGTTTTTATGGATAAAATATAACCACTTGTCCTTTCAAAATATGCATGATCCACAACGACATTAAAGCATGCTCACATATGCCACTGAAAGGCCAACATGGTAGGAGATTTAGAAAATATCCAAATAATCTAGAAATCACCAAGAAAAACATGATGTTTTTAATATAAGATTATTCTATCATCATGCCACTTAGAACAAATAAAATATTGCTATCTCCTTATAAATATTGAAATTTTAATTATTTTAAATAAAATTGAGCAAATAGTTTCAAATTGGTGGGGTGAGGATTATTTTCAGGAAACTAGATTGCATTTTTGAACCCTTTGTGAAAATTGATTTAGACACATCTATTTTGCCTTGTATTTTATAAAAGGTAGTGAGGAAAATATTATGGTTTTCACCCCTATGATCAATCAAGAGGTTGTAACTATCTAAATAAAACTCACTATAAATAGGCTAATAGTCAAAGAGCCCAAAATGATCACCTATATGTGGGTGATAGTCAAATTGAGAAGAAGTTACCTTTTATTATGGAATTAAATCGTTAAGGAGGTTTGAGAATATGTCAAGAGGGAATTTTTTAAACTCTTTAATATGTAAAAATATCACCAAAGTGTAAATATCCATATAAATAGTATGCAACTGTAACATGGCAGTCTATAGGCATAATTGAAGACCCTAGACCTGCCTACCTAAAACAATAGAGAAATATGAAGTTTTATCTTGATATTGAGGTCAATAATGAGTTAAAAACACAAATAAAATAATTTTTAAGGTGTTTATACCTTTCATGGGGAGAAGAGGAACTCAAAACAAGTCATTCTTGAGCCCAAATAGTTAAAATGCCTAATTGTGTATACTTATAGGCCTATCATGGAGGATGAAGGGAAAAGGTAGGTTTGATATGGAAAGAATCATAGAGAGGATCAGGAGGGACATATATAAACTCTCTGATAAATGTAAAATACAATCACAATAGTCAGTAGGCCTATAAATAATATTCAATCTCAGATGTGATAATCAATAAGATTAGACAAATACCTATAGGTCTAAGCATTAATAGGATTATTACACACAAATATTTAACTAGATAAGAGTGAAAATTACTTTTTGAGTTGTATAGGATAGTTAAATTCATCTTCATGAGGTCTAAACTCAGAGGGATTGGGGAGAAATGACCAAACAAGCCACTAGGGCCACTTGCACTAAATTGACTCTAAACCTTAAGCATAAGCTAGTGAGGACTACAGAGGATATAATAAGTTATAAAATAAATTGAATGAATGTAAAATGTAAATATGGGTTAATCAAACCTAATTTATGATTTTAGAGCCAAACCTAAGCAATCCTACCCTCCTTTCACTCAAATTATCTTTTCTCAACCTCACAAATATAGGACTACTAGCCTGAGGAGCTATTTCTTCATGTGTAAACTCATATGAAGAGATGTACATGATACTAATATAATTTGGTGAGGTGGATAATTTTTTATAATATAAACCCCTATATTTTTTTTGAGCATTAGGGCCCTATAGGCTATGAATAATCATTAAGAAACTAGGCTACCTTAAACCCTCACAATGATCCAATGAAGAATTTGACCACTTAAAAGACTAAATTGGATTTAAAGGGAATTAAAATTAAATTAATTACATTAATGACTCTCATAATAACATAATAGATTATATTTTTGGCACTTGTGCATAGTGATTATATAAAAATGGGATCAATTTTTTTTTGGGTCTTGTTTGGAAGGTTTTGAGTTGGACATTGTCTCCTAATCAGCTACAGAGACTCTCTAAGCCAAAATGGAGATGATTAAACCAATTAAATTCATTTTAAAAAGTATTATATCTCATAAAATATTATCAAATCTATCCATGATGTTTGGAATAGACCTCCAAGCCTCAAACTAGGTCTATGAAGATAATCTCACCTTTTATTTTAAGGAAGAAGAGTTATAGGCCTTGGAAGGGTTAATTTAAGTCTAAATATTTCCTAAATATCCTAATAGACATGGTATTAACCTTAGGATAGTCCCTCATGGTCACAACAAGCTCTATCAAATCCTAAATAAAAGGAGTTATTAACTCTTGTGTCATGAAGATAAAGTTACAAGATAGTTCTAATGCCTTAATGGTGAAGGAGCTTTCAAAGTACCTTGAGGGATGATAAGTATCATCTAATCAAGCTTAAAAGTTAGGTGATAAGATACTAAGATCATAATTTTCCTTTAAATATACTTAAAACATCTATGTCAATTAATTCTTCTTCATACTCTATTGAAGTAGCAAGAGTAATAGTGTAGATGTAGGATGAATTCTATGGACTAAGCCAAAGCCCCATGGAATTAAAATAGAGATGTTACAAAATATTTACGTGATATGAAATCAGAATTTCCCTTTGAATATCATGCCTTGGAAGTAAGAGAGAATATGAGGGAAGGATTTTAGTTCAAATGAAATTTTTATTTGATGATGAGACATAAAAGAGACAAAGTTTGGCGTAGAAGTTTCTTAACCATTCCAATTATCATTTGGAGCACTTGTAATCGACCTTATAAATGAAATGGTGTAACCTAAAAATAAATAAATTAGATTCAATAAGCTTATGACTACCAAATTAGACTCCTACACCACTCCTCATAAATAATGTCATTAACAATTGATCATGAAGTTCAATAAGGAGGATGACAACACATTCTCAATAGGCTTGGTGTCAATCTTCTCCTCTTTTATAACTATTATGGTGATTAATTGTCATGATGGAAATTCTATGCTAGATTCTCTCTCTTCCCCTCTTTTCTTATATACATTCAGCCTTAAAAGACATTGTAAGGATCCTCCACCTAAGTATGGCAAATCCCTACTCATTTATATGCCCTTAATCAATATGTGTATTGGTTTTACCTCCTTATATGGTTGTAATTAGTGAATTTGTATGGATAGTTGATCTTATTAAGTGATTTTCTTAGTCTTCCTTGACATGTTGTCATATTATATTACCTATATGTAGTTTGAAAGCTTATCTTATAGGTTATGTGAAGTGTTCAAGTGAAATGTAAAGGTTGAGTGTGTTTACCTATTAATTATTATCATTTTAGACCTCTTGATTAGTCATCCTATCCTAAGCATCTATTGAAACCTCCACATTGAAATGTTGATGTAATATATCTATATTGGGAGTAATATATTTTCTAATTAGTCTCATTGTCTACTAGTACATATGCAGTTTGTTGGTAGTGATCAATTAGTTTGGTGCATCACCTCCTTATTTAGGTTACTTTTAGTTCTCTAACCCTTTTCCTTTGCAATGATTAGTTTTAGTAGTAGTTTTAGGGTGATAGCATCAAGGGATATATATATATATATATATATATATATATTCACCTCATTTATTAGGCCACCCATAGCCTAGAGGTGTTTCCATGCTATCATTTAAGTGAGGAGGCTTGAACAACCTCCTCAAGGGTGAAACTTTTGATGATAGAAGTTTTAAAATGCCTAGTGGGACCAGGATTGCATCTCATTAAAGAGTTATTAATGATTCCATTTAACACAATAGCCTTTTGAGGCATGAACACAAGCATCAATGATGAATCCAAGTGAATATTAGCTGGTATAAGTAGCCTAAGTGTCTAAAATTTGAAAATTGGTATGTATCCTAATCATTATTTTGGTTAAGATGCATATTTTATGTCTTCATATTCTTCATATCATGTTGATAACATTAATTAATTCAATTCAAGTGGATCTCAATAAGTATCATGTCAACCTTATCAATAGCCTTATGTTACCCCTCCCAATCTAACTCATCCTCCTTAGCAACCTACTCATCCTTGTATTCAACCTTGTCAAAGTCATTTGTATTGTATTCTTATTATTTTAGAATTCATAAAAACTATTCTAAGTTTGGAAATCCAAAATAGGTATATTGATAAATGAATAGAGCTTAAACTAATTGTCTATGCCCCTTTTAGTCAAAATGAAAATATTTAAATGATGAAGAGTCATGTGCATTCATTTAACATTGGATGGGAAGATGTTAAGAAATAAAACCAACATTTATCAATTAATTATGTGATGGAAATAAGAGGTCTAACTCAATGTATTGAGAGAAGATTGGTACTTGAAAAGAGGTAAAAAATGTAATATGTTTAGTTTTTTATGCCTTCTCCTCCTCCAAATCAATGTTTTTTTGCTCCAAAATCATCCCAAGTTGTAATATGTCATCAATATAGGACTATGTCAATGTTATCTTAACTCACTCTTCCTCAAGAGCCTAAGACAATTCCATCTTAGAGATATTTTTAGACCAAGACCCCTAATTATGTCATTCCTACTCTTTAGAAAGAGCCTTCACCCATGCTTATCCAAATTAAAAAAAAGGAGAAGTGTATGGAAGACAATTCAAGAGATGTCTCATGTTCTTCAAACTCTTCACCTATACTCCAATATGAGTTTTCATCCATCCATGAATTTCAAGGCACCTCCAAGTTTTATAAATTAATTGAAGAGTGGAAAGAGAAGAATTTAACATCTTCAATTTAGTTTTATTCTCCATCCCTTCAATAACATCATGATCATACTAGTACATATAAAGTTCCAAGTTTTAAGGACACTATAAAAGGTTTAAAGGAAGATAATGAAGTCTCTTACCCTCCCACCCTTTCCTTTTATAAGGAGAGTCTATTTCATTGAGGGTAGAAGATGTAAATTCAAATGTGAAGGAAATATTATCAAATCTAGGTGATGAGGTGGTAGTTCTTAAAAATGAAATTCAATCAGGTATAAGTGATCCTCAAAAAGGATATGAAGAGAGTGTTACTAGTATATATGATGAGGATATCTTTCTTGGCACTCCTCTTTGTAAAGAAGGAAATAAATCTATGTTCAAATATGATGAGAGATATTTTATTTATGGTGTAATGTAAGCTAACATGGTAAAAAATCCCTAGTAAAAGTGATTTCATTGAAAAGAGAGATGAAGAAAACCTTGATCAGGCATGGAAGTAGTTTTACCATAGTTTCATGGAAGAAATTGACTTGTTTGTCAAGTATATGAGCCTTATAGAACAATAAGGTGAACATAAAAATTAAATTGGTGAAGTTGGAAGTCTCTTATAGGAGAAAAAATTAGGTTTGGCATAATGAAGACATGATGAATTGAACCTTGAATGGGAAAAAGAGATCAATCTAGTTCTCGTGGATTAGGTCTTGATGAAGATAAAGGTGACGATGCATCAGTTGAGTAAGTTTTTACTGGAAAGTGTTGTCATTGATGTCAAATATTTATGTCATGTGTGTATTTATGTCAAAGGTAATGATAAAGTGGTGATGTCATGATGATGATGAGTTTGAGCCTAAAGTTGTGCAAGGTAGGATTTGGATGCATATGAGCTAAGATGGATTGCTTGGAGAGATATGGATATTTTACAAGTTTACAAGGACAAATAAGAGTTTGTGAGGTATTTATAGATGTATTCACAAAGATTTGTTATGTTTTTTGAGAAATTTGAAAGATCAAAATACATATTCTAGCTTAATAGAAGCTAGACCATCACTACATGCCATGTAGATATGTATGAACTAGTAGGTTTGTGTATTTATTTTAGGTAAAAATAAGTCAATAATGGTCAAATTTTTACATGGAGATATTTTTTATAGTTCTAATAAGTAACCCTAAAAATTTGGAATCTTGAAGTGATTTATAGCTCAAGTTATAAAGCTTTAAAGTTATTCTAGAAAACTATGATGGGCTAAAGACCATCATGTTTAATCACATTAAAGTCTGAGGTCATTGGTCTAGAAGATC
The DNA here is from genome assembly GCA_037957365.1 of Torreya grandis. Lineage (NCBI taxonomy): Eukaryota > Viridiplantae > Streptophyta > Pinopsida > Cupressales > Taxaceae > Torreya > Torreya grandis. The sequence goes on along the minus strand of JARHVA010000222.1, from coordinate 535,965 downwards.
CAACAGTGAGAACTTAATCATACATATTAACATCAATGGTATGTATGAATTCAACATGTCAAAGGTTACACACACTATTGAAAAGTGTCACAAGCTTTCTAATCTGATAGAACATGAACGGTGAGTAGTGATTTGTACTTATGAAGATCAATGGTGTGGGATAAGTCAAAAAAGTCAAAAAAGCACGTAGGAGTAACAAGTGGCATAAGTGTATAGAATGATATAAAAAAATTATAAGGAATTAAAGGGTGTAAATTATCATAATTTTTTTATTTATAATCAAGATCTAATGGTTAGTATTGTAATATAAAGACCAGGCTGATCTGAGGAGATTGACAGAGTGCATTTATTCCAAATTGTCAGGAAGTAGTGAGATGATATCAAGTGCTTGATGTTTAATAATGAGAAAAGGTAAAGATAAATATTATTTCAAGAAATATCAATGATGTATAATTTTTTAATCTATGAGAGGGCATGAGATGATGATAAAGTGTTCGATGTTTAACTATGACCATTGGCAATTAAGTTAACAAAGGAAAAACTAGTGCTGAGTATCTTGCTCATATCTTTTGATATAGGATGAATTCAAAGGTGTAGTAAGAATAAAAGTTATAGAGGACTTCAAGGAACATATAGTGAATCTAGTTATAAGGTATGAATTTTTAGATAGTAAAATTTATTAAGATTCAAAGTTGACTATATATGTGTTCATGATTTTGTAAGTAACCCGAGAAGAGTAATTAAGTTGTTATTAATGGTATTTCAATGTTTTAAGATGAACTATGTATTCAAGAATGTTTTATAATTCATGAAGACCATGTGTATAGATTATAGAGGTTTAAACAATCTAAATTCTATATAATCAAAGGCTTAAAAATTAATTGTGTTCATTCTTGGTGATTATATGAACAGAATGATGTTTGGGCTAATTATGTTGTACTAAAAGGGTCTTGTGATGGATGTTGTCACTTAAGGAGGACATATAGGTCATGTGGAGTGGACCTATTCATTTAAAATTGGTCTTATGTTTCTAATTTTCTTGTTGAAGTGTTAAAGGGATGAATAGGTCCCCATGAGACCTATAAGGGCTACTAAGGCCTAATTGAAAGGTGCAGTTGCTTAAGTGTGACCCATGAATGTTATGGCTGACCTGTGTGAATGGTAATGAGCTATGTTATATATATTAATTGATAAGGAAATTATTATTTTTGAACTATAAGATAATAATCATGAAGGTTCTATAAAAGGTGAAATCAAAGGTGATGATTTGTGGACTTTGGAGAAGGGGTTTTAAGTGGAGGAAGAGTATAGAGTTGAGAGGCAAAGGAGAGTAAGGGTGACTAATAGATGGAATAAAGAATAGAGAAGGTTAATGACTATGTGTATGACCTATATGTCATATTTTTGATGTCATAAAATTTTCTCTTATAGGTTTGAATAATTTTGAAAGAGAGGCATGTGTGAGTATTGTGTAGTGAAGGATAGAAGAAAGGGAATGTGCCCAGTGGATGGGTTATAGAGAAGAGTAGGTTAATTATTGTGTGTATTACCTATAGGTAATTTTTTTGATGTCATAAATAGTGATCTTGTAGGTTTAAATATTGAGGATGAGCGAAGAGGTCTAGAGTGATCCAAAAGGATGTTTTGCATGCCTTGATTGTGAGTGAAGGATAGATAATGTCTATGTAAGAATGATGGCTGATTTGAGAGGTAAATTAGAGTATGGAATGTGTGTATTACCATTTGGTCATGTTTTTTATGTTGTGATAGAGTTGTTTTTGAGAAGTTTAGAGTGATTAAGAAAGTGGTTTTTGATGTTTATGGCTGTATGAAGAAGTGAAGGGGGATGATATACATTGTATCTCCATCAAGATTGGTAAGCAATCGATGTTAAAGAGATGTTCATATCATAAGTGTTGGGAGGGTGATCAACATATAGCTCAAAAATAATTAACCATCCTAGGTGTAGGTTCTCCTTATGAATTAGGTGTTTCACTAAATATAGGTCAGAAAGATTTAACCATCTTAGGGGTAGGTGTTCCTTATGAGGTATATGTTTCACTAAATCTAGGTCAAAAATACTTAACCATCCTAGGGGTAGGTCATCCTTGTGGAATGGGTGTTCCACTAAAGTCTCATGTTTGTAGTAACTTATATGATAATAAGTCCATGTGTTTGTAAGATTGAGAGTGTGTTTTATTCCCCATGAGGGTTTCCTACATTAGATGTTGTGTTATGATGAGTTTCCCTTATTCATGCTTTACACATGGTCTCCTTGTTTTCATGGTAATCTAGTTGCATATACTTGTTGTGTTGATTCATGAATGTTAATTAATGAATGATAAGTGATCAAAAAAATGAAATATTGGTTGACTGAGACACCCACCCTCTCAGTCATCTTGTACCTCTAACAATTGGTATCAAGGTAGGTACTTTGGAGGAAGCTTAATAGCTTAAAGGAGATCCTAAGTATCAAAAAATGGATACGTAGTTGAAGAAAGAGAATAAATATTGGAAGGCTATGATAAAGTAAATTGAAGAGTGGATATGTACATTGAAGAAAGTGTCAAAGAGGATGAGAAAGTTATCAATGATCTCAAGGTTCAACTAAAAGATGCCAAGGCATGTTTGAGTTAAATATATGAAAGTTGTTCAAAATAAAAGGACATCATGTATGATGACGAAGTTTTCCATGATAGTGGAGAATAAGTGTTATATGATAGAAAGGAATAAGAAGTAGATCTAGGAGTTGAGATCATAAAGAAGAAATACAAGATGAGGTATGTGATCAAAGGTCTTGAAGCACAAATCAGTTATCTTGAGGGAAGTTTGTTAGGAAAGACTAAGAGAGATGAGAAGTATCAAGAGATGATGAAGTATCTTGGAGAGAAAACATGTCTATGTATGGATGACATGGATAAACAATCTAAAAAGGATAAAGAGGTCATCAATGATCTTAGAGTTCAATTATATGATTCAAATGGTAGCCTAAAATTAGGAGAAGAAGAGTGTATATATCTCAAGAATCAGTTAGAATAATCCAATACCAAGGTGATTTAAAAGCAAGGTGAGCATGATGAGTTAAATAAAAGTCTTTATTCCTTGAGAGTAAAGCATTAACAACTCATAGACAAGTTGGACAACCTAGAAAAGGAACACATAAAGCCTAAACAAGCTATGAAAAATGTAGGCTTTTAAAATAATGCAAGAAGGTCTGTTAGACAACCAAATGCTTCAAGGTATGCTATTTTATTACATGGTAATTGTTATACATGTAATAAGTATGGTTATAGAGCTAAGGACTATAGAAAGAAGTTAGTCAAGTATGTACATTTATGGAGCTATGATAGGATTTTTTGGCCAAAGATTGATCATAATTCAAATCTATCAAAAGGTATGAATGATATTATTTATTTAATTTGTGATAAGAAAAGTCATACTGATATATTTTATCCTAATAAATTTGATAAGACCTCAAGTCATGTGAAGAAGTAAGAGACTCTTAAAAAGCATATCAAAATTCAAAACATGATGTGGAGACCTAAGGTAGTGAAGGCTAGTTCGATTGAGTTCAAGGATCAAACTTCAGATACTATATAAAAGGAATCAGTTTTGGAGATGTCTCAAGAGTACCAAGGAATCTTTATATCATTATAAATGGAGAATAAGGTAGATATCCAAGAATAAAGCTAGTTATACCATTCAGGGCCAAGGAGAATCTAAAAGAATTATCCCAATCTAATGGTTTATTTGTTGTAGTTGAATAATTTTTAGGTAAAAAAGAGTTTCATGATTTTAAAGAATTATTATTATATGATTTCAAAGAGGAGAAGGTGTTAGTTGAATAAATATGACAAGAACCTATGTTTTCATCATGCATTATCAAGGAAGCTAAAGAAGAGATGGATGCCAAGAAAGTTATTTTAGTCAAGAAAAGGAAAAAGAAGAAGAAGGTTCTTTAGTCCTATGATGAGGATTAATATGCTCCTCTATTCTAGGTCATTGTGAAATAGAGATGTATGTGTTGTGCTTCATGAAGACATTCCTTAGTTTAAAGAAGCATGTGGTCTCACAAGGGTGTTCTCAGTCTATAGGGTTAGATTAAAGGTTTCTTGGTGGAAAAGGAGGATTTTTGAGTTTTCAATATGATATTTTTTCATAGAAAGGTTTGTTGAACTTATTATAGCATGTTCTAGGTGATTTTGTGGTTTAAAGGTATGTTGAAGTAAAATTGGAGCTTTTTGAGTGCTCTCAGTTTTCTCAATTTTAGCTTAAGGGTAAGCAAGTCTAAAATGGGTTATAGTATGTATGGGTTCCCAAAGGTATGGAAGCTCAAATCATGGTACAAAAGTTTTTGGTGGTTGTCTCTAGGCATGCAATAATTTTTAGAGGTGGGCATTGACCAAAAGGAGGTTTGTTGACCCTATTTGTTTTAAGATTCTAGAGTTTTAGGCTATGCTATAAAAGTGGTTTACCTTATGATTTGACATATAAGGATTATTAATAGGTTTAATGGGCCAAATAGGTTATAAAATAAGGATTAAAAAATACTTTAAGGACTATGGTTTTCAAATTATTCAAGTTTTTGTCAAGATGAGGACCTAATTGGCTAGAAGGTTTGTGAAGGAACTATATTTTATAGGATGATCTAGGTGATAAAAATTAGTCTGATTGAGAGGGGATATGATATTTATATAGATATTAAGTTTAAGGTCTTGAAGGTGTGTCTACTAAAATTTGTGGGCTATGCAAGTTTAGGTAAGGCTACAAGGAGTCTAGATAGGCCTAGTATGAAGAAAAGTGTTTTTTGATCAATTTATCCAAAAGATCATGGTATGAGTGTCTCAATGAAAGTTATATGGTTTATTTCAAACATATTTATTATTTATTTTGTGGATTTAATATCTATTGGTACTCATGTAGGTGGTTTACAAGTGAGAGTATGAAAGCAAAGTGGCGTTGTTTGAAAACCCAAAGCAGTATAGTGTCCTAAGTTTGATATTTTCATGTTGTTGAGGCCATTAAGGTGTTTTTATAAGTTTTTTAGGTGATATTTAGTTATGAATATCAATGGGGAGTGTTCTAAATTGGCATAAGTAGGTGTATAGAGTTATGGGAGCTAACTCAGATGGATTGAGAAGTTTGCATGATCAAAGGGGAAACTAGATTGTTTAGATTGTTAGGTCCAAATATCAAGAAGTCTTAGAGTATAGGTGATTGATATAGTCTAAATGGCATGAAGTTATATTTCTAGTCCTTGAGGTGGCTTGAGAGAAGGCTAGTAAGCTTGTGTTGTGGTTGTTTATGGTATGTGGAGATCTGAAGATGCTCAAGAGTTGCAATGGCTTAGAGATATTAGGGGGAGTCCCTCTTAGCATTATCAATGTGAGTTCAATTATTTTTTTGTGTTCATGTGTGTTTAGTACTCATTGATAGTAGTGTATGATCAAATAAGAGTGTTGTCATGGTACATGGTTGAGAAGTACAAGGTGGTATACATAGAGTTAGGGGGAGATAACTCAAATAGTTTAAGCAAATTATGGATCCATTCATGATGTAAGGAGAATCATATGTGAGATGTTACAGCCATTGATAAAACATGTTGAATCTTCTTGAATAAGTAAAGGGAGCTTGTGAGTTTTATAGGTTAACATGTCCAATGATTAGAGAAGCCCAAGTTTAAATTGGCATATGTCAAAAAGGGGAGTAATTGTTTCATATGAGGTGTGTAATTATCCTAAGCATCTATAATTTTATTTTAATAAATTCATGATGTTAAGAGGAGCTTGGTGGTTGTTTAGTCCACTTTGTCATTAATGGCAAAGGGGGAGAAGGAAAAGAAGAGGTTTCAATCAATGAAAAAAGGGAATGTTATTGGAAAGTGTTGTCGTTGATGTCAAATATCGATGTCATGTGTGTATTGTTGTCAAAAGTAATGAAAAAGTGGTGATGTCATGATGATGATGATTTTGAACCTAAAGTTGTGTAAGGCAGGATTTAGATGCGTAATAGTTAAGATGGATTGATTGGAGAGATATGGTACTTGTGTAGGTATGTAAGGATAAAGAAGAGGTTATGAGTCATCCATAGATGTCTTGAAAAAGATCTAATATGTTTTGTGAGCATTCTGAAGGAGAAAAATGCATATTCTATCTTAAGAGAAGCCAAACTATCACTGCACATCATGTAGATATGTATGAACTAGTAAGTTTTTACATTTATTTTAGGTATGAATAAAGTCAATAATGGTCAAAGTTTTACATGGAGATGTTGTCTATAGTTCTAATAAGCTACCCTAAAAATTTGGAGTCTTGAATTGATTTTGATCTCAATTTATAAATCTTCAAAGTTTCTCTAAGAAACTGTGATGAGCTAGAGACCATCAAGTTTACGCACATTGAATTCTAAGGTCATTTGTCTAGAAGATCCAATAGTGAGTGCTTAATAGACATATGAATATCAATGGTGAATATGAGTTTAACATGTGAAAGTTTTCATGTGATAGTGACAAGTGTCATAAGCTTGCTAATTTGATACTAGATCAATGATGAGCGATAGTTCATAATTATGAAGATCAATGGTGTGGGACAAGTAAACAATTCAACAAAGCATGCAATATTGCCAAGTAGAATAAATGCACGGATTGATAGAAAAGTGTTTATAATATATGTGAGGGTCCTAATTTTTTTAATCATGGGAGTTATAATCAAGATCTAGTAGTAAGCATTGCAATATAAAGACTTGGTTGATTTGAGAAGATCAATAGAATGCATTTGTTCTAAATTGTAATTAAGCAGTGAGATGATAACAAGTGCTTGATGTTCAATAGTGAGAAAAAGTAAATACCAATATTATTTTGAGGAATATTGATGGTTCATATTTTTTCAAGATATGAGAGGGAATGAGATGATGACAAAGTATTTGATGTTTAACTATGACCGTTGGCACTTAAATTAACAAAGGAAAAATTAGTGCTGAGTATTTTGCTCATATGTTTTGATATAGGATGAATTCAAAGGTGTAGTAAAAATAAAATGTTTAGAGTAGTTTAAGGCACATACATTTAATATAGTTACAATTTTTGAATGTTTCTATAGTCAAAATGATTTAGCTCCAAAGTTGATTGTGTATGTGTTCATGCTCTGTAAGTAGCTTGAGAAGGGTAATTGAGTTATTATTGATGGTATTTTGATGTTTTAAGATGAAATAAGTATTGGAGCATGTTTTAGACTTTATGATGACCATTTTTGTGGATTATGGATGTTTGACCAATCAATATGTTATATGATAAGAGGACTATAAATTGATTATATGTTCATTATTAGTGATCATATGTATAGAATGGTGTTCGAGATAATTATGCTATAATAAAGGGGTGATGTGGTGTATGTTGCCACTTAAAGAGGACTTATAGGTCATATGGGGTGGACCTATGCATTTGGAAGTGGTCCTATGTTTCTAATTTTCTCATTAAAGTGCTAAAGGGGTGAATAAGCCTCCATGAGACCTACAAGGGCTACTAAGGCCTAATTCAAAGGTGTAGCTACTTAAGTGTGACCCATGGATGCTATGGTCAACTTGTGTAGATGATATTAAGCTATGATAGATGTATTAAGGGCTAAGGTAAGTATTATAGTCAACCTAGAAGATAATAATCATGAAGGATCTATAAAAGGTGAAATCAAAGGTGATGATTTCTAAAATTACAATGAGGGGATCTAAGTAGAGGAAGATTATAAAATTGAGAAGAAAAGGAGAGTAAGGGTGCCTAGTGGATGGATTAAAAAATAGAGTAGGTTGATGACTATATGTATGACCTATAGATCAGATTTATGATTTATAAATAGTACTCTTACAAGTTTGAAGACTTGTGAAAGAGAGACATATGTGAGTGTTGTGGAGCGAATGATAGAAGAAAGGGAGTGTGCCCAATGGATGGGTTATAGAGTAGAGAAAGTTGATGATTGTGTTTATGACCTATAGGTCATATTTATGATGTTATAAGCAATGCTCTTATAGGTTTGAATATTTAGAATGATCAAATAGGTCTAGAGTGATCCAAAAGGATGTTTTGTAGGCCTTGAGTGTGAGTGAAGGATGGATGATGTCTATGTAAGTGTGGTGGTTGATTTGAGAGGTAGATCAGAGTGTATATTGTGTATGAACATTTTGTCATGTTGTTTCAGTTGTGATAGAGTTATTTCTAAGAATTTTAGAGTGATCCAAAATGTGTTTTTATATATTTGTGGTTATGTAAATAAGTGAAGGGGGATGATATACATTGTATCTCCATAAGATTAGCAATCAATCAGTGTTTAGTAGATGTTCATATCATAGGTATTGGGAGGTTTTTTAGCATCTATGTCATAAGTACTTGACCATCCTAGGGGTAGGTACTCCTTGTGAATTAGGTGTTTCACTAAACCTAGGTTAAAAGGACTTAACCATCCTAGGGGTAAGTACTCCTTATGAAGTAAGTGTTTCACTAAATCTAGGTCAAAAGGATTTGACCATCTTAGGGGTAGGTGCTCCTTGTGAAGTAAGTGTTTCACTAAATCTATATTATAAGGACTTGACCATCTTAGGGGCATGTGATTCTTGTGGGTTGGGTGTTCCACTAAAGTATCATGTTTGTATTACCTTATAAAATAAGTAGTCCATGTGTTTGCAGGATTAAGAGTGAGTTTTATTCCCCATTAGGGTTTCCTAGATTAGATGTTGTGTTATGATGAACTTATCTTATTCATGCTTTATATGTGGTCTCCTTTCTTAGATGGTAATATTGTTTCATGTGCTTGTTGTGTTGATTCATGAATGCCAATGAATGAATTATAATTGATCAAAAAATGAAATATTGGTTAATTCATTCACCCATCCTATCAGTCATCTTGTACCTCTAATAGTTATAACTAAATATGAGGTGAGTACTCATGAAGATACATTGGATATTATTCTTGTTGAACCTTATGGATAAAATATAGAACTCTAAGAAGATAAATTATAGTCATATCATGAGTTTATTCAATAATTTGAAGCATTCAACTAGAATGTTATCCCTCAATGGAATGACAAGATTGAAATTGAGCTTGGTATGCTTTCAAGTGATGAATAATAAGCTTCCTTTTGGGAAGAATGAAAAAATATTTATCTAGTTTGGATAGTGAACCTATAGCCAATGAGGAGAGTGATAACACTATTTTATAGGACAATGATCATGATGAAAACATGCTTGAGAAGAATCTTAAAGAGATAACCATGTTTGATGACCTTTTTGAATCTCATGAACAAGTTAAAGGAGGTTGTGAAGACATGTGGAAGTATTACTTAGACATGTTTAATGAGTTTAAATAGACTGGTAACTTAACAACTCAAGAAGAACAAGAAGAACTGGTTGAATAGAAGTACAAATCTCCTAACAAACCAAGAAATCCTATTAGCCATCACTAAGAATTTCAAAACCATAGTGTAACAGGGTATGATGATTATGAAACTCTTCAAGATGAACATGAGATGAAATATGAGGAATCGATAAAATATGAAGATAAGAATGTTGTTACCTTTATGAATCATACCATGGTCACTTTGGAGATCTACAACATTAGCAAGGATAGACAATAGTATAAAGTGTAAATTTAAGATAATGTTGATTTTGTCTTTATTGGAGATATGTTTTCTACTAAAAAATCATTTGAGATCAAGATAAATAAGATGGTGGTCAAGAAAGGATATGGTCAAGCAATAACAAAGTCTAATCAACAACTTACACATAATTCTTGTTCATCACATGAAGGTGATTTAAAGGCCTTTTTTTTAATCCAAGAGGATAAATTATGAAAGGTTAGTTGTATATATTAGTTCTTGTCTTGTCTTTCCTCTAAGTACTTTCTAGCATAATGTGGTTTATCTTGTTGTTTTTATGTCTTTCTTGATTTGGTGTATTTGCTTCTTATTTTGTTGTCTTTTTGAAGGTAATTAGTTGTCTTATATGTTTTAAATCATTTGAAATAAATTTTCAAGGTAAATTAAAGTTTGATATTGAGTAAGAGATGACTCAATGCCTAGGATGGACTAGGCAACCAGTATAATGAGTATAGTAGGTATGCAATCCTAGGAGGTCACTAAAGATGTTACCCAATTTTGGCCACCATAGGTGAGACTAATTCAAAACATGACTAGGTGGAACATTTACCTTCAAAATTAAGTCTCAAGTGAACTTTTAAAATAAATTTTAGAAAAGTTTAATGTTGTTTTGAGATTAAGGTAATTATTCATTTTGGTCTTGTGTTTGTCTAGTAACTTCATAACATGTTTCAGGTTGTCCAATAGTTACAATGGTTTAGATGGCCTTATTTAGTCATCAAACAAATTTTAAATCCATTACATGCCCCTTTGGTTTGTACAAATTCTTAAAATAGGTCAAACATTCTTTTTTAATGTTGTAACTAATTTTGTAATGCTTTCTTGATCATTTATAACATTCCAAGAAAGAATTTTTTAATAAATTGGTAGGTAAGAAACATAAATAAATTGATGTCACACCATAACACATTTATACATGTGTGGAGGAACTCCATGAACACTTGTTACATCATTTCAATCAGGCTTCCAAGCAAATTTGATACTTCTCATGTCAAAAGAGAGGTTTTTCAAAGGGGGTTATAGGTTTTCAAATAAACGATCACTTTAAAACACTCCCATGGATTAATAAATCCTATAAAAGTAAAAATACATTAATTTTAGTGTGTTCCAAGTGAAAAAAAAATAAAAACCTACTCCTTCTCCCTATCAATATCCTTGACAGCCTCAAAAGGCACATCAATTTTCACTCGGTACAAGCAAGAGGGAAAAGATTGGAAGCTAAGCTCTTTGTCATAGTATAGGGTCCTTATGAAACTACACTTTATATCATTATTTTACTTGTTAATCCATTTAAATCTATGAATAATTACTAAGAGTATGAGGGGATTACAATGCCTTTTTCATTCTTACAATACATGGTTTACCTCTATATTTCCACCTCTGATCTCACTGTAGGAATAATGGTCATTGTTGGGTGATATCAAGTTTATAATAACCCCTATAACATAAAAATTATCAAATTAATAGATAGAGAAGATGAATTGTAGAGGAAAATTATTTATTTCTTCTTTGATTGCATATTGTAGTCAAGATTGTGAACAAATTTTGGATTGGATTAAGAGTTTTATCACCTCCATGGGTCTCCAAAAAACTCATTCCAAATCATAATTACCTATATCAACCTATGAAGATAATTTTAAAGTCATTAATGGAATAAAATTATGAAGAAATGGGTCTGACCATGTGATCAAATAAGTGGTTATAGTTTATCTTCAAAAGCAAACATTTTTGAAGTCCTTTAAAGGTAGAATGAGAGTTTGAATTTACAAAGGAAAACTAGTCAGTAGTATTTTTTTTATATGATAATGGATGAATTTTATGGTGCTGTAAAAATAAAATTGGTATAATAATTTAATGTAAATCCATAAAAATTGATTAGGAGATTTGACTAGTTGTATAATTACATTCATTGCACATGAGAGTTGACTGTGTTTTTTCTAAATAAACTAGCATGCAAAGAAATGATTGTAAAAGTTAAAATATTGATCAAAACTTGTTGGTATAAAAATAAAACATGAACTAGACTTTATAAATTTCATCCTAAAAGTGATTTTTATTTTTTAATGTTTGTATAGGTGTAGTTATTTTAGGTTAAATTTGACTCTTCTTCATTGTAATTATTGAAGGTCTGAGTAAGCTTATTGAAGTGGTGTTTATGATCCTTTGGAGGATGAATTAAGGTTTATTATGGACTAGATGATTTTATGGAGGTATTTATATTTAAATAAATATGTGGATTATAAATTGAAATTTTATATTCAATTAGTTTGAGCCTCTTTTGTGAAGAAGATGTTTTTGGGCTAATTAAGCCTAATAGGTCTTTAATGCCTAATGGAGGTTTTAGAGTATTATGGAATGATGTTATGTCTATTAAGAATGGAGAAGGATAATATAGGATGCATGTAAATTTTTTAGAATTATTTTATGTCATTGTTAATGGCCATTTGGACCATAATGGCTCAAAGTGCTCCATAAAGGTGAATTATCTCTCCATGGGACTTATTGAAGGCTTGAGGGCTAAATAGGTTTCATAAGATGAGTGAGTAAATTAGAGTGTTGTATGACATATTAAACATAAATAATTCTTGGAGGACCTTATGATAATTTTTTTTAAAATTTTCCATATTTGGTTAAGGAATATTGGTATCTATGTGTAACATGTGGCCTAATGGAGGGATAATTGCTTAGGTTTTGCTTAAGCCTAGTATGTTGTTTTGAGCCATTTGAGGCATGTCTGACCTAATGAGTTGATGTATATTATATGTAACATGTCAAAATATATGTTTTTATGTTGATCCATGAAGGTAAAGTGTTTTTTATGACCAATATTTATTAAATAAAGAATCATGCATATGTATAAGGCTAGTTCGGCATCATTATGCTTGTTAGAGAATTGGTGTGTGAAGTTAAATTTATATGAGTTTTCATAAGGTTAATAGGAAATTAAAACTATAATAAAATCAATTTAAATATTTTAAAATGGTCTAAATTTTTTTATTCTAAGTCATGATCAAGTTTGAAGATTAAGGATGAGAAAAAAGGTGTAGAGTGCTCTAAAAGGTTGTTTTAGATGCATTGCTTGTGAGTTAGACAATTGAAGATTGAATAAAATGATATGAGAGTTTTAAAAATTGTGTTAGGGAATGAAAATAATTAGAATAATATATTTAACATGTATTAAATATCAGATAATGGTGTTGAAAGTGGTGAGTTATTAGATTGCTTATTTCAAATCTAGATGGATTTATTTGTGTAGTTGAGAGTTGTAAAAGAGGAAGAGGCATGTATGAGGTAGAAAGGTGGATTTTTAGGCGTTAGATAAAGATAAATCCATCATCAAGTGTATCATACATTATATCAAATTTTGAGATTAGTTTGGAGGTGATTGAGTTGGTGCTCAATCACCTAGGGGGTTGTAGCCTACTTGCTAGTTGATGTTATCTAAAGGTCTAGTGGGTGCTTGACCAAATTGAGGTGTGGGTGATCCTTGACCAATTGGTGATAACATAAATTAAATAAATAACTTTATAGGATAGTATTTCATAGATTTTTTCAAGTTGGTTTTCACCCTCATGAGGGTTTCCCATATAATTCATGTGTTATGTGCTTTGATCTTGTATTATTTCTTTGTTCATTATAATGAATAGTTTATATGTTTCATGAATGATTATGTTGAATGGTTAAGAGTTTGAAGAATTGGAATTGAATTTAATTTTATTTCATAAATGATTCACCCCCTTCCCTCTCAGTGATTGTACTTCCAACAAAGGGTATTAGAGTAGGTCCTTCAAGAAGGCTTGATAGCTAGAAGGTGGTCCTTGAAGCATAAAAATAGATAAGCAACTAAGGAAATAAAATCAAGAGTTGAGGTATATGGATAAGGCTTGTGAGGATCATATTTTTACCTTAAATAATAAAAAAGTCATCATTTATAAAGAGATTGAGAAGGCTATAAAGGATCTCAAATTTTAGCTAGAAGATGCTAATGTAAAGGTGAGTTCTATGGATGCTTTTAAGGAAAAGGTATGTATATTTAATTCTAATATATCCTTAGAAATAAAAAATAATTAGATGAATATTCATGATCTTAAGAATTAGTTAGAGGATGAAAATTCAAGTTTTATGTCAAAGAAGGCTAAGTGTGATCAATTAAAAATTGAGCTAGGCTCTTTAAAGGTTGAGCATGAGAATGTAATGGTCAAAATGAGAAATGTTGAGCATGAGAAGATAGTGTTAAAAATGAGAAAGGTAATAAAATAAAGTAAAGAAGGATGGTAGCATGAAAAAAAAGGTGACAATACCAGCAAAGCAGCCCAATGTCATGAGGTTTGTCAATTCATCTCATAGTCAATGTTATACATGAAATTAGTTTGGTTACATTGTAAGATATTGTAAAAGGAGAAGCAACTTATCAAAAGGATATAAAAAAAATCATCAAGAAGAAGGTATTAATGATATTATCTATTTTAGGTGTCATATAGTTGGTCATATTTCAAAAAAAAAATTAATAACAAGTTGAATTAGTTCTCAAGGCAAAACAAGGTGTATGGAGCTCTTAGTGTGCAAGTGAGAGGTCATACATGGATATGGAGACCTAAGAATATTAAGAGAGATCAGATTGATACCAAGGATGAATCACTTGGTGAGAATATTATTCAATATGGTTTGTTTGTTGTGGTAGATATGTAGGCAAGGAAAGAATACTATTTATCATGGTATGTTGACAAAGGAGTCAAAGGGAAGATGGATGAGCCAATCAAGTGTATGAGGAATCTTGGGAAAGACAAAAAAATTGATGAGAGTATGTAAAATTTGGTATGTCATGAGTTTTAGGTGTTATAAGTGCTGTAGTAGGCGATATGTCTCTATTATGCTTCATATAGAAATTACTGAATCATTTGAAGCATCATGGATTGGTGTTGTAAGGTTGATAAGTGAAAAACTAGTCAATGGGTCAAGGTATGCTATTTTGTATTGATATGCATATAGTTGAGTATGGATTATTTCATTTTATTTCCAGATTTTAAAAGATATATATCACATATTAAAATCTATGAGAAGTGATTTTAAGATCTGAAGTTATTTGTGGAAGAAGATCTTACTTTGAGTGTCCTCGATTAGCATAAGGGTTCTAATGTAAGAAACCCTTGACATGGTATATCTTGGGTTTTTTAATGAATTGGATCACCAAACTTGGTGAGATAGTATAAATTGATGACATAAAATTATTAAATGAGGTTAAAATGTTCTAGAGAAGGTCCTTTGGTGAGAAGGTATGAGAATTTCAAGTTATGTATCTTTGTTTGTAATGTACCTCTTTAAAGTGACCTAAGAGAGGAGTATATTTTCTTGTGAAAGAGAGAAATCCTTAAAGGGATAGTATTATGAAGGTAAGTTTATCTTGAAGTAAGACTAAGTCATGAATACAATCATATTTAATCTATAGATGGCTTAATGAGGTAGCTTGTTCAGGTTGTTAGCTTGAAGAGCTCTTATAAGCATGGATACAGGTAAGTTTAGTTGTTTTTCATATGAGAAGGTTTGTTGAGCATGTTCTTATTATTTAGATCAATTGTGATTGTTTGCTTCATATGATAATGTTTTTAGACCATTGAAAGAGGTTATTTGGGCCTAAGAATATCATCATTTAATTCAATTATCGCATGAAAGTGTGTTGGATAGTTGTGGTAACCTATGTGTGGATGAAGATGGATCCATTCAAGGTTTGTTCTTGTAAGAAAGTTTACTTGTATGTGTTTGAAATATATTTTTCTAGTTTAGGTGGAATATGGAGTTATGGGGATATAAATTAAGTTTCATTAGGAGTATGTGAAGTTTCAACATGTTTTCTATAAGCTAATAATCATGGAGCAATTAAGATAGAGGTATGTTCTCTTTAGTTGATAATATACAAACTATGCATAGAGTGAGGGGGAAAAATGTAAGATGTTTCAATTAAAAGGAGATTGTATGGCTTAGTATGGTTTTAGAATAGGTTATATGAGATGAGAATGATATTATGTGGATATTTATAAGCTTTGTGAGCAATTTGTCAAGTCTAAGGATTAAGTTGGCATGTTGAGAAAGAGACCCTATATCATTAATGTTAAAGGGGGATAAAGTTTAGAATGAAGGAGTTGTTCACTATGGGAGAGAGAATTCTAAAAGGTGTTTTACATCAATGGAAAATGGGGAGATTTATGAGCATGGTATTGATATGCATGGATTGTCTTTGATGTTGAGGTGATCTTAGTTCATAATGAATTAATGATAAAGTGATAGATTCTAAGTGGATTTGAGAGTGCATATCATGTGTTCAGGCCTTTAAGGTGATTTACCATGTTTTATGGGTCATATGATATGTTAAGAGTACTTCAATTAATTTTGAAAGTGAAAGGAGTTCATTATAGCAGTCTTGTGAAGGTCTAGGTTATCTTAGTCAACTTGGTATAACTTCCTAAGTAAGAATATTGATGACATCAAAATTAACACATGTGAAAGTGTCACAAGAAATTGGTCACATGGGTTTGTTCATATTTGTTCTTAGATGATGTTTTTCAAATTTTAGGTCTTTAAATGGTGTCCATTAAAATTTATGGAAGTGAAAAGATGGTCTCCTAAGGAGATTTCATTGTTTTCCATACTTATCCAAATTTTCAATATCAACTAACTGTTGAAATTCAAATGTTTGAATTTACAAAGGAAAACCAGTTAGTAGTATTTTATTGTTAAATTGTGATAATGGATGAATTTTATGGTTTTGTAAAAATAAAATTGGTATATTTATTAAAGGTAAATCCATAAAAATTGATTAGGAGGTTTGAATTTTCATACAATTGCATTTATCGCATGTGAGACTTGACTATTATTGACTATGTTTTTACTAAACAAATTAGGTGTTAAATACCTGAATATGTATCATAGCTGCCCAAAGAGTTCAAAAACACTTATCATTTTAGAATTATAAGAATTTAGTGCATGAGTTTCAAGTTGTGATAATCTTGTTATCTATTGATGGAATAGTGGAAAATCAAGTGGACTATTTCATAATATTTATAATGTTTGGTGGTTGGGAGCCAACATGGCCAAATTATTAATCTATGAAAAATATGAAGTATGATATGCTAATAATGGTGAATTATAATCAATAACTAATATAATAAATAATATAAGATGTATATTTACAATTACAATTAAATTGGAGTGAAATGATTAAAAAAAGAGCAATGGGAAGGGTAGGGCAGAGAAGAAACATGTTGTTGATCTTCATTCCAAACATCATGACAAAGGTCAAATTTCAT
Organism: Torreya grandis; assembly: GCA_037957365.1. Lineage (NCBI taxonomy): Eukaryota > Viridiplantae > Streptophyta > Pinopsida > Cupressales > Taxaceae > Torreya > Torreya grandis. The sequence continues at coordinate 519,025 of JARHVA010000222.1, read as the reverse complement.
CTAAACATGCACTTAACCAATGTATGAATTGAAGTAGAATAATATAAAATCCTATCACACATTAGGTAAAAATCTAAGGATAGTGTGAAATAATACAAATAAGAACCAAATTCACTTTATAAATTTACTCCTGAAAGCAAACAACATTAGCCTGAATGCAAGATGAGTAAAGAAAATGAAATGAGCCTAAGAAATTTTAATTAATCTAGCATTGGCATAAGTTAAAAACACTACATTCAAAGGTGCACATCAAGAATTCATAAGAACAATTTAAATCTAGAAATTAAACCAAGAAAGTGAGAGAGAAGCCATGATAGCAAACACATAGACACATATTGGACAAACTTTGCAAAATTCATTGCTTGTACTACTTTCTCCAAGTTTAAAAAGTAATTTTAGATCTAATAACTCCCTCATATTTAAAATTGATAATATTTATTTTATATAATTCAAGAAATTATGTCAGTCAGTCATATCCAATTACAAAAGTATAAGTATTAGGATAGTTGTCCTCTCTACAAATGTTCTAAGATAGACTAGACTTTCCCTAATGGATTGACCTATAGACAATGTGTTTTACAAGCTCCAAATTCCTTTATAAATGAATACTATATTTTAAAATAAATAATTCTAATTACAAAATAATATTTCTAATCCACTTAATTTGGGATCCCAGTGCTATTGAAGTCCTCTTTTGCTACTGTAATATTTGTATTGATCTCTGATTTTGTTCATCAATTAGCTTCAAATTAATAATAGGTTTCATGAAGAGTTCCTTAATTTGACCTACTAATATTTTGTGGTCTTTATCTTCCCTTCTTAATGCATGTTTGATGTTTCTATCTTCACTAATCTTTTTCTTTATAATTAGAATCATATCCATGATCCTATTATTATCAATAACAGTCTTACATATTCTTTGGTTCCATACCCCTTGCATAAACCAAGATCTCTCTACTTGAATTAATCATCTATAATTAGACAAATTAAACTAGTTATGTTGGGATCCTTGACTAAGATTCCCAATACGTGCACTGATCTATCCTCCAATTGTTTGAGATTGTTTGAAATATCTCCCATCTCCTAGGACCACCTGATTACATCTTCCCTTGAAACACTTTTTTGAGCTATCATTGTTATAAACTATATTAAATTTCTCACTAGTGGAATATAATTTATCTTCTAGGTTGAATTCTCTTTCATTGATTATAATTCAATCTTCCTTGGCTCAATTATAATGCTCATAGGATCTAATTACGATTTCATACTTATTGGGTTTTTTTTAAAGGTTTCCTCAGAGCTTTAAGGGTGGCATCTTGTCAAACACATATGAAATTTGTACCTCAAATTTTAATTATAACTCTTGTTTATACCTTTTCCTTGCTATGAATCTAGAAAATCTCTTAAAATTATTGGTTTAGCTTATGTGGCTACACCATGGCATCTCTATGGTGTTTCCATGGCATTTTCATGGAATTTTGTTCATTGATATTTAAAAAGTGACCATTGCCTTTTAAAAATACCTAATTTATTTTGCACCATTGGATCATCCTTAAAAAAATCAACATAAAACATCAATTGTGATCTAAGAACTTGAACACCATTAGTTTCTTGTTACATTCCCCTTGGTTATGACACTTTTCACTTCCACATTCACTCAAAGCTTTGTTGAAATGTCAACATTGATATCACACCAATTATCTTGATTACATGGATTAATAATGCTCTATCAATCTTGATCTATTAAATTTTACCTCATACTATATAGACCATTGATCTGAATGTGTATGCTCATTTATGTACTATCGATCTTTGAAAGATGCTCGAGCTTTAATTTTTGACTCACAACTATGTTGTCTATCATCTCCACATTCATCTTGAATTTTCAATGTTTACTATGCATAATTGGATCATCTTCATTTTATAAAATGTACTATATTAGATCTTAATCTTCAAGGTCAAATGTCATTAGCTATTGAGTGTTATTTGGCTAAGATTTTGACACTTGTCACTTTCTCATTTTTCCAAGGGATCCATTGAAGTTTTGACTTGATAAGCATCATTGGATCAATCTAGCTTGAGAAAACATGTACCATTGATATTTGGAAGATGATAAAACTTTATCTTATGGCCAAGGCCTTTAATTTTCAACTTTAATCTTGCATCATTGATCCCATTCCTCTATGAAAACATGGATCCTTGATCCTTTGAATAAAAATGATGTTTAAGTCAGTGCTAAAAAAAATAAAGAACTTAACATAATGTTTTGAACTATGGTTTTTATTTCATGTTAAGAAACATGATAAAACTTTAGGTAAAAAATTTTAAGATAATTTTGGAGACAATAAATGGTACCCCAAAAATAATAACAATACATGGCATAAATTCTTTGGACAAGGCTTTTAGGCTAAGTCTATAGACATAACAAAAGGTCTTGATGATTAGTTAGACCATGTAGAAATAAAAGGAACCATGGGGTCTTAGGAAAATAAAGAGACCAAACATAAAAAATTTAGACTATGGTTTGGTCATGCTAATAAACATGACTAAACCATGAGATAAAAATAAAACAATGTTCATGACATAATAAATCATTCCCATGCAAATTGTTTCCACAAAATTTGAATTTGATTCAAAGGGACCTAAGTTAGGGTAATTTAAATGAGGGTTTAAAAATGAATTTAGTTTTATTTTAAATATAACAAAAATATTAAAATATAAAATTGACATTAATATATGGAATCCAAGACATTTCCCATTCCAAATGGACTCCATTTTATCTTCAACTTGAAACATAAAGAGTAAATGTTAGCAACTTTAGGCAAGATTGAATAAAAATTATGAACAAAAATATAACCAAATTAGGTGTGGATGATATTAAAATAAATATAAAGTTAGAAACACTCGAATGGTACTTTTAATAGACGAATTTTCAAATTTAGGTTATAAATTTACATTAATTAAGACAAGGGTCCCTATTTTTCAAAAATAGGGGTATGTTAACCTCAACACTAGGGTGAAAATAAATGATTGTATAAGTCAAAATATTGATAAAAAATTATTGGTATAAAAATTAAAAATGAATTATACTCCATATAGATCATCTTAAAATTTATTTTTAGTTTTGAATGTCTATAAAGTTGTAGTTATTACAGGTCAAAGTTGACTTTTGTTGACTATAATTATTGTATGACTAAGTAAGCTTCTTGTAGTGGTGTTTATGATCCTTTGGAGGATGAATTAAAGTATATTATGGATTTTATTATGTTTCTAAGGTTTTTATATTAACATAAATATTTATATTATACATGGAAAGTTTATATTTAGTTAGTTTGAGCCTATTTTGTGAAGACAATGTTCTTAGACTAATTAAGCCTAATAGGTCTTTAAGGCCTAATGGAGGTTTCATAGTATGAGCGAATGATTTTATGTTTATTAAACATGGATAAGGATAATAGATGATTAATTTAAAGTTTTTAAAGTCTTTTAGGTCACTGGTAAGGACCATCTAGATCATAATGTCCCAAAGTGTTCCATGAAGGTGAATTAGGTCTCCATGGGACTTAATGAAGGCTTGAAGGCTAAAAGAGGTTTCATAAGGTGAGCGAGTGACTTGGAATGTTGTATGACATAGAAAAGATAAATAAGGATTAGATTAAATTATGTTAAAGTGTTTAAAATGGTTCCATATTTGGTTAAGGGATATTGGTCTCTAAGTGTAATGTGTGGCCTAATGGAGGGCTAATTATTTAGGTCTAGCTTAAGCCTAGTGTGTTGTTTTGAGCCATTTGAAGCATGACCAACCTAATGAGTTGATGTATATTATATGTAACTTATAAAAATATATAATTTTGTTTTTATCCATTTTTTTGAAGTGTTTTTTCCAAACAAGATTGATTGGAGAAAGAATCATGCATATGTATAAGGCTATTTTGGCCTCATTATGCTTGTTTGAGAATTGGTGTGTGAAACGAATTATATATGAATTTTAAGAAGGGTAAGAGGAAATTAAAACTATAATAATATAATTTTGAATATTTTTAAATGGTATAACATTTTTTATTTCATGTCATGAGCAATTTTGAATATTGAGGATGAATAAAGAGGTGTAGAGTGCTCCAAAAGGTTATTTTAGATACATTGCTTGTGAGTTAGAAAATTGAAGAGTGAATCAAATGGTATGAGAGTTTAAAGAATTTTGTAATGGAATGAAAATAATAAAAATAAAATTATAAACATGCCATGAATATTAGATAGTGTTACTGAAGGTGGTGAGTTATTATATTTCTTGTTTAAAAGCTAGATCGGCCTATTTATCTAATTGAGAGTTGTAAAAGAGGAAGAGGATTGTATGAGGTAGAAAAGAATATTTTAAGGTGTTAAATAAAGATAGTTACATAATAAATTTTAGCATACATAATATAAAATGTAGAGATCAGTTTAGAGGTGATTGAGTTTGTGCTTGATCACCTAGGTGTTGTAGCCTCCTTGCTAGTTGGTGCTAGCTAAAGGTCTAGTGGGTGCTTGACCAAATTAATGGGTGGGTGTTACTTGATTAGTTGGTGATGATAGTATTACATATATTTTTTCAAGTATATTTTCTCCCCCATTAGGGTTTCCTACATAATTCACATGTTATGCACTTTGATCTTGCATTGTTTCTTTGTCCATTGAAATAATTGGTTTATATGCTTCATGAATGATTATTTTTAATGGTTTAAGAGTTGGTAGAATTGGAATTGAAATTTATTTATTTTAATAATTTATTCACCCCCCTCTTAGTGATTGTGATTTCAACAATCGGTATCAAAGCAGGTCCTTTAGGAAGGCTTGACATCTAAAAGGTGGTCTTAATGCATAAAAATGGCTAAGAAACTAAGGAAAGAAAATAAAGAGTTGAGGTATATGGATAAGGATTATGAAGATAATATTCATACCTTGAAAAGTGACAATGTCATAATGTCTGAAGAGGTTGAGAAGGCTATTAAGGGTCTCAAATTTTAATTAGAAGATGTTAATGTAAAGGTGAGTTCTATGGAGGTTCTTAAGGAGAAGGTATGTATCCTTAATCGTAATATGTCCTTAGAAATAAAAAATTATAATATGACTATTCATGATCTTAATAATGAGTTAGAAGTATAAAATTCAAGTTTTATGTCAAATAAGGCCGAGTGTGATCAATTGAAAACCAAGTTAGGATCCTTGAAGGTTGAGCATGAGAAGCTAGTGGTCAAAATAAGAAAGGTTGAGAAAGAAAAATAAAATCAAGTAAAGAAGGATGATAACATGAAAAAAAGGTGAGAATACTAGAAAGGTAGCCAAATTCCATGAGGTTTGTCAATTCATCTCATAATCAATGTTATGCTTGAAATCATTTTGGTCACATTACAAGAGATTAAAAAAAGAAAAGTAACTTTTCAAAAGGAGATAACAACCATCATCAAGAAAAAATTATGAATTATATTTTATGTTTCATATGTCATAGATTTGGTCATATTGAAAAATATTCTAAGAAAAAGTTGAAAGAGTTCTCAAGGAAAAATAAAATGTATGGAGATCCTAGTGTGCAAGGAGGAGGCCATACATAGAAATGGAGACCTAAGACGATTAAGAGAGATCAGATTGAGACCAAGGATGAATTGGTTAATGAACATATCAGTCAATATTTTTTTTTTGGGTAGATATGAAGGTAAGACAATAATACTATTTATCATGGTATGTTGACAAGGGAGTCAAAGAGAACATGGATGAGCCAATCAAGCCTATGAGGAGGCTTGAGAAAGATAAACAAACTAGTGAGAGTATGGAGACTTGGGAATATCCTAAGTTTCAGGTGTTATAAGTGACTTGGTAGGTGAGTTGTCTCTATTAGGATTCATATAGGCATTACTCAATCATTTTAAGCATCATGGAATGGTGTTGCAAGGTTGATAAGTGAGAAACTAGTCAATTGGTCAAGGTATGTTCTCTTATCTTGATATGCATATAGTTGAGTATGAATTATTTAATTTGGTTTCAATATTTTCAAAGATATATATCACCTATTAAAATATATGATAATTTATTTTAATTTCTAAATTTATTTTTAGAAGAATATCTTACTTTGAGTGTCCTCGATTAGAATAAGGATTCTAATGAAAGAAACCCTTGACATGGTGTATCTTGGGTTGTATAATGAGCCAGGTCACCAAACTTGGTGATATGGTATAAAATGATGATATAAAAGTATTAAACTAGGTTATGGTGTGATATAGATAGTCCCTTGGTGCAAAGGTATGATAATTTCAAGTTATGTATCTTTGTTTGCAATGTACCTCTTTAAAGTGACCTAGGAGAGGAGTATCTTTTCTTGTACAAGAGAGAGGTGCTTGAAGGGCTTAGATTGTGAAGGTTAGTTTAGTTTTTAGTAAAATTAACTAATGAATACAATAATATTTCATCCATATATGGACTAATTAGGTAGTTTGTTTAGGTTGGTATTTTGAAGAGTTCTTATAAGCATAGATTCAGGTAAGTTTAGTTATTTTTCATATGATAAGGGTTGTTGATCATGTTATTATTATTCAGGTCATTTGTGATTATTTGATTCATATGATAAGTTTTGTAAACCATTTAAAGAGGTCATTTGGTCCCAATAATATTATCATTTTATTAAATTTTATCATGAAAGGATGTTGGATAGTTTTGGTAACCTATTAGTGGATGAAGATCATTCCATTTAAGGTGTGTTCTTGTAAGAAAGTTTGCTTGTATATGTTTGAAATATTTTAGTTTGGTTTAGGTGTAATATGGAGTTATGAGGAGATAAAAAAGGTTTATTAAGGAGTATGTGAAGTTTAAGAATGTTTTATATAAGCGAAGAACCAAGGATCAATTCAAATAGAGGTATGTTCTCTTCAATTGATAATATACAATGTATGCATAGAGTGAGGGGGAACATATGTGAGATGTTTCAATTCAAAGGATATTTTATGGTTTATTATGGTTTCATAATAGGTTATATGAGATAATAATGATGTTATGGGGAGATTTATAATATTTGTGATAAATTTTTTAGGTCCAAGGATCAAGTTGGCATGTTGAGAAAGATACCCTTTGTCATTAATGTCAAAGGGGGAGAAAGTTCAGAATGAAAGACTTGTTCACTTTGGGAGAGAGAATTTTAAAAGTTGTTTTCCATTAATTACAATGGGGGATATTTTTTAACATGTTATTTAGATTAATTTATTTTCATTGATGTCAAAGTGATCTTAGTACATAATGCATTAATGACAAAGTGATAAGTTTCAAGTGGATTTGAGAGTGCATATCATTTGTACAAGGCTTTGAGGTGATTTTACCATTTTTTATGGGTCATATGATGTGTAAATAGTTCTTGGGATAATTTTTAAAGTGAAATTAGTTCATTATAGTAGTCTTGTGAAGGTTTAGGTTATCCTAATAAACTTGGTAGTACTTCTTGATTAAGTAGATTGATGACATCAACATTAGAATATGTGATGGTTTTAGAAGAAAGTGGTCACATGGGTTTATTTAGATTTTCTCCTAGATAATGTGGTTAAAATTTTAGTTCTTGACATGGTTTCTATCAAAATTTATGGAAGTGCAAAGTTGGTCTCTTAAGTAAATTTCACTATTTTCCATAGCCAAATTTGTAGTATCAAGTGATCGTTATAATTCAAATGTTTGAATCTACAAAGTAAAACCAGTAAATATTATTTTGTTTATAAATTTATATAATGGATGAATTTTATGGTGGTGTAAAATGAATTTTTTTAAATTAATTCGAGGTAAATCCTATAAAATTTTATTAGAAGGTTTGACTGGTTGTATAATTGTATTTATTTCACGTGAGAGTTGATTATTCTTGACTGTGTTTTTATCTAAATAAACCATGGTGAAAATAATTGATTGTATAAGTCAAAATATTGATCAAACCTTTTTTTTATAAAAATAAAAAATGAATTATAATCCATATAGATCATCATCAAATTTATTTGGATTTTTGATTATCCAAACAGGTTTAGTTATTGTAGGTCAAAGTTGACTTTTGTTGACTATAAAAATTATAGGTCTGAGTAAGCTTCTTGTAGTGGTATTTATCATATTAAGAAGATGAATGAAGGTTTATTATGTATTTAATGATTTTACCAAGATATTTATCTTTCCATCCATATGTGCATTGTACATGGAAAGTTTATATTTAGTTAGTTTGAGCCTCTTTTGTGAAGACAATGTTCTTGGGCTAATTAAGCCTAATAGGTCTTTAAGGCCTAATAGAGGTTTCAGATTATGAGAAAATTATTTTTTGTTTCTTAAGAATAGATAAGGATCATAAAGGATGAAATTAAATAATTTTAATTTTTTTGGGTCATTGTTAAGGGCCATCTAGACCATAGTGGCTCAAAGTGTTCCATGAACGTGAATTGGGTCTCCATGGGACCTATTGAAGGCTTGAGGGCTACAAGAGGTTTCATAAGGTGAAAGAGTGACTTGGAGGTTTTTATGACATATTAAACATAAAAAAATACTTTAATAACCTTTTTTAAAAGTGTTTAAAAGGGTTCCATATTTGGTTAAGGGCTATTGGTATGTATAGTGTGTGGCCTAATGGAGGGCTAATTGCTTAAGTCTTGCTTAAGCTTAGTGTGTTGTTTTGAGCCATTTAAAGCATGGATGACCTAATGAGTTGATTTATATTGTATTTAACATGTAAATATATATATTTTTATGTTTATTTACTAATTTTAAGTGTTGTGTCTGACCAAGATTGATTGAAGAAAGAATAATGCATATGTATAAGGCTATTTTGGCCTCATTATGCTTGTTAGAGATTTGGTGTGTGAAATGAATTATATATGAGTTTTTAGAAGGTTAAGAGGCCATAAAAACTATCATAAAATCATTTTAAATATTTTACAATGGTATAACATTATTTATTACAGGTCATGATCAATTTTTAAGATTGAGGATGAGCAAAGAGGTGCAGAGTGACCCAAAAGGTTGTTTTGGATACATTGCTTGTGAGTTAGACAATTGAAGAGTAAAGAGAATGGTATGAGAGATTTAATAAGTGTGTGATGGAATAAAAATAATCATAATAGAATTTTTAAGATGTCATGAATATCATATAGTGGTGTTGAAGTTGGTGAGCAATTGGATTGCTAGTTTCAAAGCTAGATGGGCCTATTTGTCTAGTTGAGAGTTGTAAAAGAGGAAGAGGATTGTATGATATAGGAAGGTAGTTTTATAGGTGTTAGAGGAAGATAAGTCCATCATCATGTGTATCATACATCATATCAAAGGTGGACATCAATTTTTAGGTGATTTGTTTGGTGCTTGATCACCTAGGGGATTGTAGCCTCCTTTCTAGTTGGTGTTAGTTAAAGGTCTAGTGGTAATTGACCAAATTAAGGGGTGGGTACTCCTTGATTATTTGGTGATGATATAAATTGATATAATACCTTTATATCATAATATTCCATATATTTTTTCAAGTGGGTTTTCTCACCCATGAGGGTTTCCTACATAATTCATGTGTTATGTGATTTGATCTTGAATTATTTATTTGTTTATTGTAGTGAATGGTTTATATGATTTATGAATCATTATGTTTAATGGTTAAAATTTTGAAGAATTAGAATTGAATTTTATTTTATTTCATCACTAATTCACTCCCCCCCACCATCTCAGTGATTATGCTTCCAACATCTAATGCATTATAAAGTCCCATGTAATCTTCTATGAGCTCCCCACTCTACTCATACTCTTCCCCAACTTTCATTCATCACCCAAGGTGATCTCTTAAAAAAATTCTTGGTGATATATTTTCAAGTTAGGTTGTAGGGATAGAAGAGAGTTCTCCAATCTTGAAGATCTATGAAGTGTAAGAGGGTGTACTATGATCATGTTAAATAATACTGAGAAGTGTGAGAAATAGTGACACAATTTCATGGCTGATCAAGCAAACTCAACACAGGAAAAACAAAGAAAACTAGATTCAGGCCTAATGGATACTTATAGTTCCACCACAAGCCTCTGTGATGAAGAGACCAACTTATGTGTTGGATGAGAACCCAATATGTTCCAAGAGGTAGTGAGGAAAATATCAAGGTGTTTATCCCTATGAAAAATCAATAAGTTGGAACTGTCTAAATAAAACTCACTATAAGGAGGCTAATAGTCAAAGAGCCCAAAATGATCACCTACAAGTGGGTGATAGTCACAATGAGAAGAAGTGAACTTTTGTTATGGAATGAAAGTGTGAAGGATGTTTGAGAACATTTAAAGTGTTACTTGGGTGAAATATTTAATATGTCCAAATATCACCAAAGTGGCAAGAGGCCTATAAAAAAGATGAAACTCTAACATGGTAATCTATAAGCCTAATTGAAGACCCTAGACCTGCCTACCCAAAATAATAGAGAAATATGTATGTTTGTCTCAATATTGAGGTAAATAAAGAGTTAAATACACAAATTAAAACATATTAGATTTTTTTATACCTTTAATTATGAGAATAAGAACTCAAAATAAGGCATTTTTGAGCCTAGATAGTCAAAAGTCCTAATTACATAGACCTATAGGCCTATAATGGAGGATGAAGGGAAAAATTAGGTTTGATATGGAAGGAAGAATAAAATTAATTAGGAGGTACATATATAAAAAATGTAAAATACCATCATAATAGTTAGAATTCCTATAAATAAGATTCAATCTCAGATGTGACAATAAACAAGATTAGACAAAAACCTACAGTTCTGAGCATCAATAAGAGTATTCTACATAAATATTGAATTACATAAGGGTGTAAATTAATTTTACTAGAGTATAATATAATTACATTCATATTAATGAGGTATGAAATTAGAGGAATAGGGGAGAAATGGCCAAATAAGCCCCTAAGGCCACCTACACCAAAATGACTATAAACCTTAAGCATAATCTAGTGATGATTACAGAGGCTCTAAAGAGTTAGAAAATAAATTAAACCTTTATAACATGTCAATATGGGCTATGAATACCTCATTTAAGTTTTAAGATCCAAAACCAATCATTCCTACCCCATTTTCACTCGAATTCTTCTTTCTTAACCTCATAATTACAAGACTGCTAGCTTGAAGAGCTATTTAATCACATGTAAACTCACAAAAAGAGATGCATGGGATCCTAATCCAATTGGGAGAGGTGGAAAATTTTTATAATAAAAACTCCTATAATTTTTTTGGAAATTAGGGCCCTATAGTCTATAAACAATCATTAAGAAAATAGGCTACCTAAAACCCTCTTTAAACCCTCATAATGACCCGATAAATAATTTGACATATTAAAAGCCCAAAGTTGATTGAAATAGAATTGAAATGAAATTAATTAATCTCCTAGGCACCTAATGGATCAGAGTGTTAGCAAGTGTAGGCAAGGATAGTACAAAAATTGGCTTGAAATGTTTTTTTGGAGCTTGTTTGCAAGGTTTGAGTTTGACAAGGTCTCCTAATCAGCTATAGGGGGTCTCCAAGCCAATATGGAAATGTTAAAACCCATTTAATTCATTTTAAGATGTATCATATCTCATAATATTTTCCTAAAAATATCCATGATGTTTGGAACATCCCTCCAAGAGTAAAACTAGTCCTATGAAGACTATCTCACCTTATAGTTCAAGAAGGAATAGTTGCAAGAAGGGTTAACTAAAGTCTAAAGGTTCCATAAATATATTCATATACATGGTATTAACCTTAGGATATTCCTTCATGGTTATAAAAAATATCTCTCAAGTCTAAAATAGGAGGAGGTATTAACTCTTGTGTCATGAAGATAAAGTTACAAGATAGTTCTAGAGCCTCAATAGTCAAAGAGATTTGAATGTACCTCAAATGAACACTAAGAATAATCTAATAAAGGTTATAATTTATGGGATAAGATAATAAGATAATACCTTACCTTAAAATACACTTAAAACTTCCATGGAAATAAAGACTTCTTCATACTCTATTGAATTAGTAAGAGTAGTGTAGATGTAGGATCACTTCTATAGACCGAGCCAAAACTCCATGGCATTGAAATATAATGTTATAGAATAATTACATGATATAAAATCATAGTTTACCTTTAAAATCCATGCATTAGAATAAATAGAGAGTATGAATAAAGTCTTGTGGTTTGAATTCAGGTTTCATTTGATGATGAGGCATATAAGAGACAAAGGTTGGCATATAAGTTTATTAGCCATGCCAAGTGTCATTTAGAGGACTTGTAAGTGCCCTTATATATGCAAAGGTGTAGCTTCACAAGAAATTAGTTAGATTTAATAAGATCAAAAAAATTTAAATTAGCCTCATATAACACTCCTTATAAGGAATCTCATTAGTAATTGATCATGAAGTTTAAGAAGAAGGATGGCAACACATTTTCAATAGGCTTGGTGTTAATCTTTTCATCTTTTGTAACTATTTTGATGATGAATTATCATGATGGACATTTTATGCTAGATGATCTCTTTCTTACCCTCTTTTCTTCTATAAATTTAACCTTGAAAGGCATTTTAATGATCCTTCACTTGATTATGATGAATCCCTGCTCATTTATATACCTTTGATCAATAAGACTGCTAGTTTTACCTCCTTTTATGACTATACTTAATGTGTATGTATGGATAGTTGATCTTGTTAAGTGTTTTTCTTATTTTTCCTTGACATTTTATCTTATTATATTACCTATATGTAGTTTTAAATCTTATCTAATGGGTCATGTGAAGTGTTCAAGTGAAATTTAAGGGTTTAGTGTGTTTACCTATTCATTATTATCATTTTAGACCTCTTGATTAGTCCTCCTAGCCTAAATATATATCACAGCCTCCACATTGAAATGTTGATGTAATAGATTTAGATTGGGATTAATGTATATTAAAATTAGTCTCATGGTCTACATGTGCATATGCATTTGGTTGGTAGTGATCAATTAGTTTGGTGCATCACCTCCTTATTTATCTCACTTTTAGTTCACTTATCCTTTTACTTTACAATCATTAGGTCTAGTAGTACTTTTAGGCTAATATCATAAAGGGATATATCCTTATATAGATATTAATATCATTTATTAGGCCATCCATATCCTAGAGGTGTCTCCATTATAGAACTTAAGTTAGGATGCTTAAACAACCTCCTGAAGGGTGCAATTTTTCATGATAAAAATAACCATGCCAAGGTTGAAATCAAATAAGATGTAAACATGAATAAAAATGAATGGTGTTTGATTTTAATTTCAAGTGAAATGAAAACTATCAATGCAAAATAAATTGATGAAGATGACGATGATGAATAATTCAATTATGAATTCATTTCTACCTTGGTAAGCAATATAGAAAACAATATCAACAATCTATTCAGTCTATAAGATAATCATATTGTGGTTCCATCTAAATAATAGATATGCAACACAACTCTTTTTAATTCAAATCTTGTAACTAGAAAAGATGCATTCAAATCTACTCAAGAAGATATTGGTGATGTTCATTTCTTCTCAATACTTCTCACATAATATTGGAAAATACACAATGATTCTATTCTAATACATGAATACATTTTAAAATTATTCATTTATCATCATCCCTATGTGAACGATTATTGTAAGTTCCTTTTCCCACAAGCTTGGTTAATGTTTCTAAATGTATTTGGATATCGTAAGTCAAATTCATTATTTTGAAATGTTAGGTACTTATACCATCTAGTTAATGGTTTTGTATATTATTTTCATTTTCCTCTAATCCCTATAAATAGTTATGCCTTCTCTATTTTGGTTTGTTTTCTTTTCCCATTTTTTTTTGGTCTATCTTTTATTTTTTAATAAATGTATTGGGTTGTCTATTGTTCCTTCCTTTCCACGTATTGTTCTTTTTTCTTAAATATTCTTGTAGCTATGATATCTACCCAATAACTCTCATTGGATGAACACATCATTCATAAATATGTCAAAAAAATCATTTCTTCATAATGGATGGAAGGATAAAATTTTTAAAGGAAATATAATTATTTTATATTGGCTCAGTGTATGCATCATATTTGTTTCAACACCGATTTTAAAACCAAATGAGTTGAACCCAATCCTATGTCAATTCTATAGTGAATAATGACATGTAGAATAGAACCTTTGAAATATTTTAGTTAAGTGAATCTCTAGGATAGACATTTGATAATGTATTTAAAAGATATTTTTGTAGTATTGAAAATGGTGATATGAATGTTGTTCCTAAAATGACAAAATAGACAATTTTTTCATGGATATCTTTAAGTGAATATGTGGTAAACATGTAAAATTTTAATAATTAGGTGATCTAACTAGTATTGCATGTTCATTTCTCATATAATTGAGATAGGCAAATTGGCTATCAATTAGTTAGATTAGAATATGTAAATTTTTATAACAAGAGAATTGATTCTATAACACATGTTCATTTCTCATATGATTAAGATATGTGAAATGGATATCATTTGGTCAGTTGAAGACATGCAAATTAAAGATATATAAAATTTTGCATGAATATATGATAATGAGGCACCAGTCATGTAAGATTTTGGAATTATCCTATGTTAAATTTGGGAAATGCAGTTTGACAATCAAAATCAATCATTGTCATGAAATTTTACATTTCATGACAACACTCCTAAATACACTCTTATAGTTAATCAAAGGTTTTTTTAATGATAGGGATATAATTTTTTTTAAAAAATGGGACATCAACTCTAAAGCCCAATGTATAAGGCTTGGGTACCATATTAAGATCTACTTATTATTTGAATTTTCAAATTATGAGCCATTGAGTGTTGTTAAGAGTAACATAATGATGTATATGCATTTGAGGAGAATATTTTGGTTAACCCTAATTCAAAATTTTTGATTCACAAAGTCAGCAGAGAAATATCCATTATAATTATCTATGAAACCAAATTTTGGGATTCTTCTCTCATCCCTTATAGTTCAAGGTCCCTAGTTTGATTTATTTGTTATATCAGTTTTTGAACCATGGTAAAAAAAATAAATGTTGTCTTTTGATTGCAAACACTCAAGAAAATTAAAAATAAGTCAAAGTTGGTCAATGTCAAAATTATTATTTTTAATAAAATTCATCTTCATAAGGTCAATATTTGTTTGAAATGTAAAAATATAAAAAATCCTTTAAGTCTTTATATTTCTCCATGTCAAATTTTGATGCAGGAGCATCAGTGGCATACTATAAATTTGTACATGATAAGTTAATTAAGTTGGTTTGAAGTCACCTTATGGAGGCCTATAAGCCTTGTGATTAAAATTTCAAGGGTAAGACCTATATAATGACCTTAAAAGTTCAATACTATGTTTTAAATATCTATTTACCTATGTAAAAAGTGAGAAATACCTTATCATGTCTCTAGAAAGAATAATTCTAGGCTGAGGAGGTAGACTTAGCATATTCCATGTTAAGGAGGATACTTTATCTTCTTGTCTAACAACAAACCTATGTTTGTGCATTTAGTTGAGAAAATATAGGTTCCAAGTCTACCATAAAATCCTTCTACGTACATATTAGGAGGAATGTAAAAAGTAGAACATGTGGTGTGGAGATAAAAAAGGGAGCTTAGAAGGAGATAAGGCCTTCAAGCCTATGTAAAATATTATCTCAGTCCCCTTGGACTATATGTACATATTTATAAAGGTGAATAATGAAGTCATTTTTAGTTATATAGATTTTCCTTACAAGTATTATGGTGTTTGAATGTTCTTAAGGCTATTAGAGGTGTCTGTGAGGCCACTCATATCTAATTATGGAATTTAGTCAATACATTAGAAGAGAAAGGTATGTTTTTACATGGTTTTTAATTGTTCTATGCTCAAATCAATAGAATTACATTCACAATTTATATTTAATTTACACTACAAAATACCTTCATATGTGTTCAAAATTTTACCTATAAATCTATCTTAGTGTGTTGAATACATTTTGTATAAATTCGATTTGGTTATCAAGTTTAGGTTGACTTAAAAATCACCTTGTCTTGACTATATAAACTAAATCAAATTTTTGGTTTCACCTGGGTTATGATAATCAACACTAGATAAAGAAAATGTGCCAAGAAAATTATATCAAGAATGAATGCATCTTCAAATTAGTCTTATAAAATATAATTCTAAAAACTAAGTTTGGAATACCACATGTGAGTGAATATTTTAAAATTACTTTTATATGGTAATTCTTGTGGTGGAATAAACATGTGAAAGGTTTCAATGAAGTCTATGAAATATAAATATATATATATATATATATATATATATATATATATACATATATATATATATATATATATATATATACATATATATATATATATATATATACATATATATATATATATATATACATATATATATGTATATATATATATATGTATATATATATATATATATATATGTATGTATATATATATGTATGTATATATATATATGTATATATATGTATGTATGTATGTATATATATATATATATATGTATATATATATGTATATATATATGTATATATATATGTATATATATATGTATATATATATATATATGTGTGTGTGTGTTTGTGTGTGTATATATATATATGTGTGTGTGTGTGTATATATATATATGCATTGCATCACACAAGAAAAGAATGAGGCTCATAATTTGAGCTGAGGGTACATGATAAGAGTGTTCTAAGGAAAGGAAGTTAAATGGTACTCTCTTTATATAATTTATGATTAAATAAGTTTAGCTTTGATTTTGGAATGCATATATATATATATATATATATATATATATATATATATATATATATATATATATATATATATATATATATATATATATATATATATATATATATATATATATATATATATATATATATATGCATTGCATCACACAAGAAAAGAATGAGGCTCATAATTTGAGCTGAGGGTAAATGATAAGAGTGTTCTAAGGAAAGGAAGTTAAATGGTGCTCTCTTTATATAATTTATGATTAAATAAGTTTAGCTTTGATTTTGGAATGCATCTTAAACATAGGTAGTAATGATTAACTTGGAAGTGTGTGTATTTTAAGAGGCCATCAAGAGTCATCCTTTTATTAACATATAATGGGAAGCATCTTCATATTGTTGATTAGATCAGATCAATTCTAAGTGCCATTCAATATTTCATCAATTTATGTAGATCATAAGTGAATCTATAAGATTTTATTCATGCATATTATTTCTTTAATGGTTAATTATTTCTTACATGAGTGGGTATTTGAATAATTAAGGAGTGAATGTGTTAGAAAACAACATGAATTCCATTAGTTATTTTTGTAGATAAAGTGCATTATTATAACTTAAATTGAATTTAATGAGGTATGGTTGATGGTATAATTAAGGTTTTTGATTTGCAAGAAATAATTTTTCAAGAGGAGATGGGGACAAAGAACATTAGTACTAGGTTAAATATCTTGTCACAGTCAAGGAGGATGTTAGTCCAAGGAATAGTTTAGAACACCATAGGTTGAAATAAAATTCTAATAAAAGTAATTGTATTGTTATAAGAAAATCTCATGGTTTTTAGATATTGTCTTGAATAAGAGACTAGAGAACTCAAGGGAGGTTTGAAAATAGATTTATTTGAAAAATGAAGAATATTATTGATTTTGTAAGACCAAATCTTAAGAGATACATCAATTTTAGAAGGTTAAGATGAAATAATTTCATTGGTCTACAAGAAACAAATATTAATAAGCCTTTGGGATTAATAAATGCAAACCTATAATAATGTTTTGAAATAGACCTCAATTCATTATAAAGTGAAACCTTTATTATAAGAAAGAGAGTTTAGATTGACACAAAGTTATACTAGTAGGATGATAAATTAATAAGGTTTCTATCATGTTTTTAGTATCAGAGCTTAGAATAGCTCTTAGGAAACATTAATGAATTCTAAAATTGCATAATAGATTAAGAGATTTATAAATATTGATAGGTTGTATAAATTACAAGTTGTAGAGTTAAAGCTTACAGAGATTGAGGAGATGTGATAAAAATGGTTGAAAGCTATGATTAAATCTCTTAAAGAAATGATATTTGATTCAATAAAGCTATAGGGATTGTAAATTAGAGAAGGTGGTCCTTAAAAAGAAAGTATAAGGTAGCTAAAGCCTAGAAAGGCTAATAAGGAATTGGAAAATCCAAGAATGCTTGAAAATAAAAGGTGAAGGGCTTGTGAAGCTTAGATAAGAGAGAAAAAGTGATTGTTCTAAGAGAAGATCCAAGAAGAGAAATTGGATAAACTATAAAAAGACAAAGGTGAAAAATATTTGGATGATATAGGAGATATGGATCAAGAATAATTGGTCAAGATAGTGAAATAAGTGTTCAAGGAACTACCAAAAAGTAAGATCCAAAACAAAGAGAAAGAAGAAGGAGGAAGAAATCTTCCACAAGGAGTTGGAAGAATTAAAAAGGGGTATAGATTTGGTGAGTCTTAGAGTCGAGAGTATGAAAATCCCATGGTATGGATGGGAGTTGAAAAAGAAAGTGAAATGTCCCATTGACCATATAAGAGATAGAATAAGAAGGAAAAGGTTGAAATTTTCCTTGAGGATGTAGTGTAAGAAAGAGGAAAAGCTCAAGAATGAAGAGCTTGAAAAAGGATTTCAGTTTTAGGAGGATCAATATTTGGTAGATGAGATTGATCTCATCATTGAAGAGATAGATCAATGACAACAACAAATCCCTCAAGAGCCTAATATTTTAAATCTTTTTAAATCTGATGTTTCATTTGGTGTTTTGCTTTTAGATAAACAAGTTAGTTATGTAGATGAAATCATGAAGAATGGAGGAGAAATTTTAGAAGTAGTGTTTATGATAGTGCATGAAGATATAGAGGTTTATTGTAAGAACTCAATAGTTAAAGATGATCATGAAGATCATCTTAAAATACATTTAAACAATCAACAAGAGTTAATCCTCACTTAGGAGGATGAAAAAAATGAAGACCCTAAAATTGAAGATGAAAGTGAAGACAAGGAGTTAAAGAATGAAAAATCAAGGTATAATGCAAAGCAATCAAGTTTCTATTTTAATGTTGTTTTTGAATCTAACCAAGATTTCTAGATTACTGGTCATGAGAAAGATGGAGATAAGGATAAATTTAAAGCCTTAAATATTGAAGAATAACTCCTGAGAGAGATAGAAATTTATGAGAAGCAAGTTGTAGGTAAAAGAAGGTTGCTAGGAGAGCAATAATTAAGGTTGATAAAATATATGACATACTTGAGTAGCAAGTGTGGATTGAATAAGACTAGAGAGATATATCAAGGCCTCAAATTTTGATATCTAATATTTCATTGAGTTTTATATGTGTAGGTTTGATGAAAAAAGAAGTTGAAGTGATATAAAAGAGAGATCTTGAAGGATCTCATGTCAAGAACAACAAAGGAGTGTCCTCATTCTAGAGGATAAGGAAATACAAAAGAGGAATAAAGAAAAGATGAACAAGAAACAAGGAATAATTTGGAAGGAAAAAGTATCAAAGAATACAAATTACAAATGTGGCAGCTAGGAGCATGTCCACATGTATGAGTGGATAATTAAAGGAAGCTAAATGAAGAGTTTTTGTTGTAAAGAAGGGATATATATCAAACAAACCCATGAGTAGTAACTCATGAAGTCTTTCTACCCCAATAATCTGATGTAGGATCATTAGTATCATAATGTAAATTTGTACATGATAAGTTAATTAATTTGGTTTAAAGTCACCTTGTGGAGGCCTATAAGCCTTGTGATCAAAATTTCAAGGGTAGGACCTATATAGTGACCTTAAAAGGTCAATAATATGTTTTAAATATCTATTTACCTATGTAGAAAGTTACAAATACCTTATCATGTCTCTAGAAATAATAAATCTAAATTAAAGAGGTAAACAAGGCATTTTCCATGTTAAGGACGAGACTTTATCTTCTTGTCTAAGAACAAGCCTATGTTTATACATTTAGTTGAAAAGAGATAGGGTCCAAATCTATCATAAAAGCCTTCTACATACATATTAGGGGGAATGAAAAAAGTAGAACATGTGGTGTGGAGATAAAAAAGGGAGCTTAGAAGGAGATAAGGCCTTCTTACCTACGTAAAATATTATCTCATTCCTTTTAGACTAGATGTACATATTCAAAAAGGTGAATAATGAAGTCATTTTTTAGTTATAAAGTTTTTACTTGTAATTATTATGGTGCCTAGATGTTCCTAAGGCTATTAGAGGTGAATCTCAGTCCACTCATATCTAATTATGGAATTGTATCCATATAGTAAAAGAGAAAGAT
This sequence comes from Torreya grandis, assembly GCA_037957365.1. Lineage (NCBI taxonomy): Eukaryota > Viridiplantae > Streptophyta > Pinopsida > Cupressales > Taxaceae > Torreya > Torreya grandis. The sequence continues at coordinate 498,682 of JARHVA010000222.1, read as the reverse complement.
ATGTTCTTACATGGGTTTTAACTATTATATGATCAAATCAAGTTTAGGTTAATAGTTAAAAATCACCTTGTGCTACCTATAGAAACTAAATCAAATTTATAATTTCACCTAGGTCATGATAATCAGCATTAGATAAATAAAATGTGCTAAGAAAATTATAGCATTAATAAACGCATCTTCAAATTGGTCTTATAAAAGACAATTCTGAAAACCAAGTTTAGAATACCACCTGTGAGTGAATATTTTAAAATTGTTTGTATATGGTAATTCTTATGGTGGAATCAAAATGTGAAAAGGTTTCAATGAAGTCTATGAAATATACATTATCCTATATATATATATATATATATATATATATATATATATATATATATATATATATATATATATATATATATATATATATGCATTGCATCATATGATAAAATAATGAGGCCCATAAATTGAGCTAAACATACATGATAATAGTGTTATAAGGGAAGGAAGTTAAATGGTACTATCTATTTATACAATTTATGATTAAATAAGTTTAGCTTTGATTTTGGGATCCATCTTAAACATAGGTAGTAATGATAAACTTGGAAGCATGTGTGTTTCAAGAGGCCTTCAAGATTCATCCTTCTACTAAGATACAATGGGAAGCATCTTCATGTTGTTGATATGATTAAATAAATTCTAAGTGCCATTCAATATTTGATCAGTTTATGTAGATCATAAGTGATCTATAAGCTTGTATTCATGCATATTATTTCTTTTAATGATTATTATTTCTTACATGAGTGGGAAGTTGAAGAATTAAGGATTTAATGCATTATAAAAAAATATGAATTTCATTGGGTACTTGTGTAGATAAAGTGCATTCTTAGATCACAAATTGAAGTAAATGAGGTATGGTTGATGGTATAATTAAGGTTGTTGATTTTCAAGAAAAGATTTTTCAAGAGGAGATGAGGATAAATAATTAGTAATAGGCTAAATATATTGTCATAGTCAAGAAGGATATTAGTCCAATGGATAGTTTAGAAGACCATAAGTTGAAATAAAATTCTAATAAGAAGACTTGTATTGTTATAAGAAAATCTCATGGTTTTTATACACTGTCTTAAATAAGAGACCAAAGGACTCAGGGGAAGTTTAAAAATAGATTTAGTATAAAAATGAAGAATGTTATTGATTTTGTAAGACCAAATCTTAAGGAGACAAAGTGATTTTATAAGATTAAGATGAAATAATTTCATTGGTTTTTAAGAAACCAATATAAATAGAACTTTGGGATTAATAAATGCAAACCTATAATAATGTTTTAAAATAGATCTCAAGTCATTGGATAGTGAAACATTTATTCCAAGAAATAGAATTAAAATTGAGATAAAGTTATATGAGTAGGATGAAAAATTGATAAGGTTGTTATCAAATTAAAAAAGTGTTAAAGACCCTACCAAATTTTGATTAAATTGTAAGAAATCTCATCGAATCCTGAAGGGCTTACCAACATAACCTACAGATTCTGATGTAAGTGTCAAAGAAACACATAGAGTCTTATACCAATGTAAAAATAACTCTTGGAACATATAAATAGTAAATAGATAACCATCATATCTCAACCTATCTTCATTCACACTCACTAGATCCCAATCCTCTACTCACAAACCAATCTAATCCTGACTACTCTCTTTAAAAAACTTGTAGATCTTGAATCCTTTTATAAAATCCATGTTTTACCCTAACACCTTTGCTAATATAACTCCCATTTCTTGATATGTCTGCTATCACACCTATCATAACCTAACAATAGTGGTAACATAACCTTGAAAGTCTTATACCCCTATATGTAACCTATTAGACTCTAAGACCTACATGAGAAAATTAAAAAAAAAAAAACTTTTTGATTGAGAAATTTCATCTTCATTAGGGGTATTTCATTTCAATTTATTCATCAAAACATGAATACTTCATCAAATATCAACTCAAGCATCCAATTATCCACACAAGTAGTTAGATCACATCATATTTCAACTTCAAGATCCTCAATGGAAGAAGGCACATATATAAACTTTGGGCTCATAGATGTTTCATTTTTTTGGTAAAGAATAAATGTGGTTCATAAAAAATATTATGGTCAAAGCATTCATGACAATGGACTACCTCAGGTAGTTACTTTTCCAACTTTATTGTAATATCTAGAGCTAGTTTTGACAATGGATAATTACTATGATGCAGAGAAGATAGAAGTCATAAATCAATTTGAACTTATCAACACTAGAGTGAAAATTTAGGGTAAAATAAAAATTATTAAATAGTTCCTAATTTTTGTCCCCATGTAGAGACCAAATATGAGAGATGAATTTTTAATATAAACACTTGGTATAAAAACTTCATCTCAACTTGATAAAATCAAGAGGGAGAATTTTACCTCTACTAGCAGAGGGGTCAGAATATGCCACCCTTATCAGTAGATGGGTAAGAATTTGACACCTCAACAAGAAAAAATTTCCAAAATTGTGTCCAATCTCCCTTTAGCCATAAATTTCACATCTAAAATCTAATTTCACTCTCGTTAATGCATTGGAAATATAATTTCATGAAGAAATGTTTTCCTCAAGGATCCATGGTGAAAATGTTTCATTTTGAGCTTCTAAAACCAAGGAGAGAATCATGGTTTTATAAATAGGGTGATGTTCATAGTTTTCAAGTGATGCAAAATTGTTGAGTCAATTTTGCAAGTCATGCAAATTTTTCATTTCACTTTTTCAAGTCATGAAAATTGGTCATTGCACTTTTGCAATTTGTGAAAATATGTCAACACATTTTTTCAAGCTTTAAGTCATGAAAAATTAGTAATGCACTTTTGTAAGTCATGAAAATTGGTTATTTCAACTTTGTAAGTTGTTCAAATTTCTCAACACATTTTTACAACTTTTAAGTTGTGCATTTTCATTAACATGCTTTTTCAAGCTACAAAAAATGTAGAAAAGGGGGTTACACAACTTAACCATCCATTGTAACCTATAAATAAGAATGTGTGTCTCATTTTTAAATGAATCTTTAATTGGGATTAAATTGGATTTTTTATAGTATGATAAATTTTAGAAATATGAATGGAAGGAATTTGTATGTGCAATCCCATGAAGAATCAATCTAGAAGTAATTTATAGGACTTTACATCATGAATCTTTCTGGTGAATGATATGCATGAGTATGTCTATCCATTTTGTTTTTTTTATTTAAATTTATTAAAATTATATTGTTAGATCATTAATGAATATATAATTTATAGTTTATAAGCTCTATTTAATCTACATTTGGAATTCTTGTTGTTGTGAAGCCTCGGTGGGATTAAGAATACTATTTTATGCTTATTTTTATTAGGAAATATAGGGTTGTTTAATATCATTCTTTGTAAATCTATCTAATTTATTTGGTGTATGTACCATTTTCATATGTTTAGTGTATGTATTTCCTATCCCATTTATATGATAAAGGCTTCCAATGTTATAATATTAAATCTTGGGATATTTTAGTGAGTTTGTGTATTTAACTACCTAGGGTTGTCCTTCATCTTTTGTAGTGTTATCATAATAGATTATGTGTTTAACTAGATAGAATAATCCAATTATTTCTTTATCCTTTCCTCTCTTTTTCCCTTATTCTAATCATTCCCTTCATTTCCTTTCTCTCATTTCTATAATTTCTAGTTAAAAGTATGAGACCCCCATAAAATATATTTTTTCTATGAATAATTATGAATAGTTCTTTCTATGATTTCCTATTTTGGTTTTCAATAAAGGTAGCTCTACATGATAATTAGAGAGGGAATTTTTACACATATTATTTCTTTATATGAGGACTCTACCCTATAATTGTTTATTGAAAGTCCACATTTTTCTCCATGACATTGTTTATAGCCAACAAGACCATATATGAAGATATCTATAAAATAATTTTCAAAACTCATGAAGGAAATTATGATTTTACTGTCATGCCTTTTGGTATCACAAATGCACCACTTAAATTTAACATTTTGATGAATATTTTTTTTAGGCCTTTTTTAAATAAGTTCGTGTTGGTATTTTTTGATGACATCCTAATTTAAAACAAAACATGGGATGAACATTTGAAGAATGTGAAATAGGTATTGTTAGTTCTAGAATAAAATCAAATTTATTGCAAACCTTCCAAATTTACTTTTGGAGTCTATGAGGTGGAGTAATTGGGTCATATTATTTCACATGAAGGATTCAAATTCAACCTTAACGATATTAAATATCTGATGGAGTGACAAGTTCCAAAGATCCTCAAGAACCTTCATGGATTTTTGAGGCTAATAAGTTACTATAATAGATTTGTAAAACATAATTCCAGCATATTATCTTCACTCATAACATTTTTGAATGAATATTACTTACATTATACTAAACTATCTACCAAGTAAATTAATAAACTAAAAGATACCATGTGCACCACTAAACTTTTGGTGACCCCTTATTTTTCCAAAATATTTGTTTTTGAATGTAATGCATCAAGATTTGGCATGAGTGAAATACTCATTCAATAAGGAAGATTCATTTAATTTAAAATTATAAACTAAATCTAAAAAAAATCTCAATCCAATATATAAGAACGAGATTATGGTTATTTTCTTGTAGTCAAGCAATAGAGACCTTATCTGATGGGTAGATACTTTCAGGTAAACACTGATCATGATATTCTAAAATACTTTTTGGAACATCTATTTTCATCATAAAAACAACAAAAATGGGTGACAAAAATTTTGGGATATGACTTTTATATATTCTATAATAAAGGAATGGATAATGTGTTAGGAAAATCAGTTTTCAAGAGGGATGAACCTGTTGAGGCATTATTATTTGTAATGACCATTTGGAAAGTAAATTAGTTAGAAAAAGTAAGATAAAAATGGGAGAATGATAGGGATACATAGGTATTGATTACAAATATTTATCATAGTTTAGGTTTTTCTAATAAAATTGAGTGGAAAGGGCACCCATTATGGTTTTAATATATATTATACCTATGTAAGGATTTTTTCCTCAAATAAAAGATCATTTAGGAGCTTCATGCATCTCTAATAGGCAGTACTTAATATTTTTGAAGACATATTATCGAGTCAATAAAATTTATTAATTTTTTGGTAGAATGCATTATTTTTCAATATAACAAAGGATAAATAAGTAAGACACCAGGTCTTCTATAGTCATTTTCCATACCTAGCCAAAGGTGGGAGGAGCCTTCCATGGATTTAATTAAAGGGTTGCCAAGGTCTGAAGGTAAAAATGTCATCATGGTAGTTTTCAATAGTCTCAAAAAATATTCTCATTTTTTTTCCTTATCACAACCATTATATCTATCATAGTTGTTTATTTTCTTAATACAGTTCAAAAGATACATGGTACTCCCAAAATCATTGTAAGCGATAATTATCCTATCTTCACCAGTAAATTTTGGACTAATTTATTTTATTGTTTGGGGACTAATTTGGCTCATATCTATTCATATAATCATCAATATAATGGGTAAAAAAAAATTCAACAAATTCTTTAAAGGGTATCTATATTTTTTTTAATTAGATAAACATGAATGTTAGGTCCATTGGTTGCCACTAGTAGATTGGTGGTACAACACTTCCTTCCATATCTCTTCTAACATTTATTCTTTTTTATAACATTATGGATATCATACCCAATCCATAACTTCATATTTTAAGTTGAAACCTAAGGTTATAACTATTGAGGAACACATTTAACATCAACATGAGGTACTATCTAGTTTAAGGGATAATTTATCAACGACACATAATATAATAAGGTATCAAGTAGATTAACATCATAGTGAGTGGAAATTTGATATTAGTGATTAGGTATATGTTCACTTTAATACATATAAGTATATGGATTTGAATAAATATAAAAATTATAACAAAATTTCTATTAAGTATTATGGCCCTTATCAAATCTTATAAAAATTTGGTAGTGTAGTATACAAGTTGGAGCTAACCTAATTTAGTCACATACATCTTATATTTAATGTATATGGTTTAAATAATTTAATTGGATGGATATTTTACAACTATAAAAAAAACCAAATCAGATAAAGAATTCAGAGTGATTATAGAACCTAGGGATATCCTTCACATACACACAAAAGGCCCAAAATAAGAGAGCTTAACGTGTATTTGATCAAGTGAAAGATTTTTAATTATGAAGATGCAACATGAGAGGATGAATATTTATTGAAATAAAATGTGTATTTATCTCAAAATTTTTGGAAACATTGTTTGAAAGGATGATACACCACTAATTTATAGTGCATCTAGGGATACATGTGGCTGACTTGTGGCTTACATACTATTCATATTATATTATGGTCAACTTCGTATGGTTAGATTATAAAATAAACATGGTTAATTATAGTATATATAAGAGGTAGTGATTAGTATTTTATCATTATATTGTGAATTCTACTCTTATTACATTATTTTGGAGGTTTCCCCCTCGAAGTGGCCTAGTCATAATTATCAAGTATTTTACTCTTTTTTCAATTTTTGTTGTGGATTTGATTATTATACTATTAATTTTATGATATAATATTCAATTATTTTAAAAATATAAGTAATTTCATTATAGAATCATCCTTTATGAAAAAATTGAGGTAGTCAAAATGTGTCTCATCATCCCCTCCACCTCATAAGGTATCAACCAATGTGACTAAAGAGTGTAATGTTCTTGATTAAATTAAGCATACTCTAGATAAAATATCCATAATAAAGTTGTTAAAGAGGTCCACTAACTATATGGACATTATTTATGTACTGCATTATGAAACTTTACCAAATAATATTGAACTAGCTTATTTTGCATCTACTATGAATACATTCAAGGATAGTAGACACAAAATTATTTTGAAAAATAATATTCCCCATTCATTTTAATATAATTTAGAATCTCTAAATTTGTATTCAAGTTGGAGTCCAAAACAATGGAGTTAAGCATGTTTTTCTAGATAATGAATTACGATCAAATATTTATAACATAACATTTTTGTAAACACTTGGAATCAATATGGAATCTATTAATAATTTAGATAAGAATATAAAAGGATTGATAATATCCCTTTACAAGTGTTATGATCAATTAATTTGGATAGACAATGGGATATAAAATGTTTACTACTATCTTTCATGTAATTATAAGTCATTTTAATTATAACCTAATCTTTGGTAGACCTTGGATCCATGATATGGAGGTTGTTCCATCCAGCTTACATCAACATTTGAAATTTGTGCATGTGGGGTATTGCATACATGTTTTACAAATAATAAAAATTTCATGTATTTCAAATTATCAAAACCTAGTAATGAATGTATACTACAATCTCTTAATTCTATTTCCTCCATGGTACCTCTATTACAAGTCATATTAGGGGAACAAACACATACATATGAATTTAGAGATTCAAGAAAATATAATGAAAGTAAGTTAATTCTAGATATATTACTTAATTAAGAATAAATAAATTTTATATGTCTAAAATGTAAACTGATAAGATATCAAATCTTCCTTTGGTAGTAAATATATAAGACATTGATCAAATATCTATGAAATTAGATAGTGATAATGATGATGGTAATGAAATTATTGAAAATATAGATGATTATCTATCATATATTAATTTTACACATATAGGCCCAGGACAATATCATAATGATTTAAACATGGTTAGTACTAATAAATTACAAAGTTATATTCATGCACAAAACAATATATATAAGTAAAGACACCCTTTCTAACCAATCAATATGATACAAGTGTAAATACTAGTTGGAATATCAATTCATGACAATATACTCTCATAATAAGTGTTTCATTTAGATAATATTTTGTGAAATCTAGTATGACTCGATCATAAGAGTCATTGCATGTTGTACAATGTATCAATGATGAATATATGATGAATAATTCAGTCAAGAAAATTAGAGTTTATGGATAGAATACCTTCCATGAAATTACAAGTAACTAGTGTATAATAAAACCAAGTACTTTATTGAAAATGTTAACTGATAAAAAATTGATTGTTCTACCTTCCATTAGAGTTTGATTGTTCTAAATTCACATCAAGAATGGAAGTCATTTTTTAGCTACCATAAAAAAATTAGACATGAAATAGATAAATTTTTGGAATTATAACAAAAACTATCAAATTTTAAGGATAAAGGCATAACCACAACAATTCAAGAATGTTAAATCCCCCCTAATATGGATACACCAATGTTGGTTTCTAAAAAGATCCAATATAGGAAAAGATCATGTAGAGTGTATAAGTATCCAATAAAATACCCATTGAATATTCAAGTATTGTTTTAAGGTATTTATTGGTAATAAATTAAAATTAATGAAGAAAAAGGGGTAAATACATGTAGAATTCCATTTCTTCAATAGTTGGGTCACATAATAGATGAATTTCAAAATGATATACATTTTGATGGATTGGTAAGGCTATATTACATTACATTTTATTTTGGGCCAAAGGTTATGAACACATTACTATTTTTCATGTGCACCAAGGAATAATGTCATTCTACATTGGAACAATAGTGGTTAGAAAAAATACAAGTTATAGCGAATACTCTAAATAGGTGTATTTAATTCATATGTAAATGTAATACAATTCCATGATGGAAACAAAGAACACCAAAATATGAAAGATTTAAGAATAATTTAAAAATCATAAATTAATAATATAACACTTTATTCATCACACATTATTGAGAAAAATTCTACATGTAATAAAAAAAATTGTGAAATGGAAAAGGGAAAGACAATAAAAATGCCAAAGCATCGCAACTCTAATGATGATGACATATGGAAATTCAATATAATTATAAATTTATAGATACACACTTCATTAATAGATTATACATAGGAATTTTATCATCCCTTTGATGCAATCTTGTCATTATGGAAACTCAAATATTCATAAAAAAAATTAAAATTCAAAAAAAAAAAAAAAAAAATCAAAATCAAGACCTATGCATGACATGCTTTTTTAGTTTCCTTTATTGATTACTTTTATTTATCATATATATTATGAATTATATATCTATGTACTATGAACATTTTTTTAAATCTATACATGAATGGGTTGCAAGAAATACAAGTTACATATGATACATGAACTTACGTATGCACAACATTATTTACACCTAAAGGTTGCCTTTCAACATTTGGGGCATGCCTATACTAGGGGTATCTAGGTGCACTTTTTAGGTTATATATTTATATGATATTCCATTGACCATATTTATATAACATAAAAGGGGTATCTTTGTGCACTTTTTAAGTTATGTGTTTATATAATATTCCATTGATCATATTGATATACTCAAACTATTTATGTATGGCCTACTCTTTCATAAACTTTTTAACATGTTGTTTCCTATGGATATTAGATTTTTCTATACTATATGATGACATTGATTGATTATGTAGATTAGAATTGTTTGTTCCATGCATATTTGATGTTTTTAATTAGTACATTTTATGATTATTCATGACTTGCATTATTTATTATATGAGTTCATTGATTGTATTTTTCATGTATTATTATAGTTATGTTTGAAGATCCTCTGCTGCATCTCATGGCCATGTCAAGTTTGTGCAAGATTAGAGTTAATTAATATTCAAGATATGTTGGGGGTTATCATGTCATTTATTATCATGATATTATGTGTGTGGTTACATATATGGTTTTTTTTAGCTTGGTATCATGATTATTGTCACCCATTATTTTATTGTGTGTGATGCCATGATTTTTTTTGTGCATCTTCTCCATTGTTAATTACTATGTGCCTAAATGTTATATCTACTTGACATGAAACTCGTACGCCCATTTCCTTAGATCACATGTTTTAGTACTTTGATGATTGGATATTTATATGATAATTTATCTTAACATGTCTAAATGTTTTACGTGATGACCTTTTCTATATGATACATTATGCACATAAGTCTATATTTTAAGATGAGTGAATTTCAAGATTTATCCTTGACTTAAAAATAGGGGCATACATTGGGCTTATTTTAGAGATGTGGGTTTTGGAGAGAGATAATTTAGACTTTGGGTCAAAATACGTGGTTCAAAAAGGACAAATTAAGACATATGGAAGGCATATATGGGGGATTATATGAAATTTTGGGATAAATTATATGGTAAAACTAATAAAATTTTATAAAAATTATTAGATTGAGTAGATTGATATAAATATTATTGAATTTATATAGGAATTTAAGGTACATATGTATTATATTTTAGGCATGAATGTTGTTCATACATACATTTTTATATTTATATAATGTGTTTTGGTGGGGTACAATGGTACTGTGTAATAACTTTAGATCTAAAATCTATCTACAATGATTAATTTAGAGACTCAATTTACATATGAAAATATATTGGGGATCCACCTTGACATATGAACCTATTTCATGTTTCCACTAAAAAGAGTTATGATGATATTTTGAGTAGTGTAGTTGAGGATTCTATATTAATTAACTTTTAGAATTTATCCATTTCCAATGAGGGTTGATGAATTTATACTTCTCAACCCATGTTTTTGATAATTTCATATTGGGGCATAATCACCCCATGCAATTCTCTAAATTAGTTCAAAAATGGAAGCTTGGTTCGTATGCTCTCAATTGTATTCTCTCATTGACTCTTTCACTTTCAAGTAATTCAATGATTTTTATTAATTCATATTTTCTATCATGAGTGGACATTTATTTATACATTTACTTGTAGGTTTTTCATGGAGTAGGTAGGATATTTTTTTCATACCTATCAACATCAAGTACGATTATCATTGGTACCAATTTTTTTACTTTTAATGTATCATTTTCAATAATAGACTAAAATAAGGATTTTGTAGACACATAAATTTTGTATTAAACACTTTATAACATTAATTTTGACATATATTATTGTGTACACTTTCCCTTATTAATTTAATAACTTATTATCTTATTTAACCTAATTTGGAAATATGAACATTCAATATCTCCCTAGTCTATGCAATAATGATTCATAATCCTAATCAAATTATCATAACATATGGATCATTTATTTTCCTTATCTTGACATTATTGGTAATAATCATATATTTTTAATTCACCATAAGTGTCTATATACACATAATATTTTCACACTTTTATTGATTAATGAATCTTTACATCTTGCAGGAACCCATCAAGACTCAATCTCTCTGAGTGCATGCCCTAAGGGGTACATCAAGAAAGGGATGGGCAGACATTTGGTGCTTCATAGTATTGTTCTAAATTTTTACCATATTATTACCAATCCAACTAGTTCTTAAAATATTTCCATAATCTATTTCTCCTCCCTTGCATAGTCTTATAGTCTTTTTCCTCTTTTCATCCTTCATTTCCTTGCTTGGCACCCTTTTGACCTATTCAATATACTAGTTTGACCTGGTCAACCTAGTATAGTTTACAAACCCTTTATCTCTATTGGTTTTTTATCCTCCCAACTAACCTATCATATACTTAGTGATTTAGTCCAAAAATGTGCTAGGTCGATTGGTTCAACCTAGCACAAACCTAGTGAGTTAGCTCAAAAATGTGCTAGGTCAATCAGGTCAACCTAGCACAACCAAAGTTGTCAAATGATTTTAGGGTAAGATATAAATATATATACAAGTTAATTTCATTCATTATTTATATATGAAATCAAGATTTATTATTCACTCATTCTTCTTCATAATCTGCTCTTTCACCATTCTACTTGAGGAGACTTAGATTATGTTTCTTATTTTGGAGAATCTAGTCTTATGGATAGATATTGGATAATTTGGCCTAACATAATGATCCTTATGAAGCATAAAAAACTCTTTAAAATCCCCATTTTACAAGGGAGAGATTGACTCTTTATGGGTTCACATTTAGGTAAGTATATTCTAATTATGTTCTCCTCTCTTTTAGTAGATAGAAGTAACATACGTGTTAGCTCGAATAATATTACTCTTCATTTGTATGTATTAGGGTGTTAATCATACTTAATTTATTTTAAGTTACCTATACATGTTTTGATTTATTTTCTTTACTAACCCCCACTTTGTGCCACAAGATTTGATGTGCACTAGATTATAGTTTGTTTTCTTGTTATTAGATTAGTGAAATATTAAATCATATGACTCTTTTAAGGTTATGTGATTGTGTTAGACTATAGGCTTTAGAACCCTATCTCACACAATGCATTATGGAAAGTGATCCTCTAATCAGTTCTAGTGTATCCTCATATTGGTCATGCTCCTTATTAATAGTTTTATGACCCCTAATTGGAAGTGTAGGTGTGCTCTATCTCATCTGATCTAGGATTGATTTATGGACATGATGCATTTTCAATTATATACATTCTAGTAAACTTGACCTGAATCAAACCCTTGAAATATTTATCACTTATTTAATTTATATTCATCATCATTTTTATCATATCTTTACCATGATATATCAATGTTGTCAACCCATTATATTCATCTACGTGCATAAGTTTGTAGGAACAGGTAACTAGCTCAACCAGCTTGACCTAGTACAGGGTTCAAAACTTGTAGAATTTTATTTAGATAATTGGATTGACCAGCTCAACAAAGTGAAAGTTTTTTAGGTTTTAAGACTTATTGTTTAGCCTACTAATTTGACCAATTTTACCTAGTGCATTTTTAGCACTTTTTCAACAAGTTCTTGTATTGCTTGATCAACCAACTCGACCTAGTTTGTAGGTTTTTGATAGTTTTATCCAAGGTTCTTGATCAAAAATATTTTCATTTTCATCTATAAACCATTTAGTTTAATTTATATTTATTTTTATCTTTCTATTTTTGTACTTTCCTTTCAAATTTTTTAGTCTTCAAAACTTCCTCCGCATAGTCAACTAGGTTGACCCTATAGACCTAGTTCTATGTTCTATGTTTTCTAAAATAACTAGGTTAACTTGACTAACTTGGTTCATTTTTATAATTTGCTTCCATATTAAAATTTTGACCCTATTGACCTTGTTATGTATGATTTTACATATATTTTCTCAATTATAAATTCTTTCAAATTTGGAATAAACCATATATTCTAATCATATCTTTCTTTTCAATTTATTACATGCTTAGAATAGTTCACATAGTCTAATTAGGGTATGTTTCAATAAATCACTTAGTTTCACTATTTATATTATTTTACACACATGACCAAACCAAATAAACATCAACAAGAATTTAAACATTTGACTACCTAGGCAAACCTACTTGGATTTAATCACCAAGGGGTAAGCCAACTTGATACTCTGGTCAAGTATAGAGCATGGTTAATGGTATGTTTTGGATAATCACTCATTATTCTTATTGATATATTGTGTGAATTTATGGGATAGGACCTAATACCAAGCTTGTATCATTTCCACTACCATCCCCTTCATCATAAACTTACCTAAAACTATCCTTAGATTGTTATTTAATACCTTGCTTATAACCAATCTCCCTTTACACTTAAAATAATATTTAATAATATAATCAAACATTATAGGTTTACCAAGTAGCTAACTTTACTTTCAAGTTGTTTTTTTTCTCTTTGATTAGTTGTGTGTGCAAAATATTGCATTAGCTAGTGTTAGTGTAAGATTTTACTTTGTGTGCATCAATTGAATTAGCCAACATCAATTTAGTTTATTGTGTGTTTCCTTTATAAAATTACTTTTTTAGATTAGCTACAAATTTTATTATTTTATTTCCAAAATTTTTATCAATATTTTCCTCTTCCATGTTCACTATACTAGGTCAACTTGGTTGACCCTATACTTTTTCTATCTTTTGTGTACTGCACTAGATCAACTTGGTCAACCTAGTATAGTTTGAAAGCCCTGTTTCTTATATTAGGTTGATCTAGTTGACCTAGTTATGTTTCCTACCTTTCCATTTTTTTAACTAATTTCCTAATTCTCTACTTTTGCATATTGTTCATCTCTCTTCATTCAAAATGAGGTCTCTTATTAGAAGATTTTAGGACAACCTAAATCCATTTAGATACTATATGTAATGTTCATTCCTTCCTCTCTTTTCCTCTTAAGAGAACCATCACTCTTGGGAACCTATTTTCCTTATTCATCTACGAACTATAACATGGTGCAAATGACACCTCAAGATAAAGTTGATGGATCCAATCCTTTCCATACTTATCAAGACACTTCTCAAAATATCCAAACTAATGTAAGAGTGATTGATATAAATCTCTTTGATAATCCCACTAATAAACCTCAATCTAATAATCCTCCCCCTAACACTAATTCAAGGAGTGCTCCAACCAACACCAACTCACCTCCCGATATAACCCAACTCTTACCTCAAGTAATTCAATAAATGAACATCATGCAAAACATTTATACCAACCAAATGATGCAACTTCAACAACATTTAATCAATGTAACTAATCCAACACAAACTATTCATCCTCAAATTAATCACAATTATATTCCTCCACCTCTTAGGTATGCCTTGGGTAATGTTGTTCCTCAACCCATAATGAATAACAAGATGCTTCAAACCATTCAAAATGAGCCTTTATCTCCCTTCATTGTATCCATTGATATTGGTAACATAACTCAAACTATAAAATATGATGGGACTAAAGACCCTGATTCATTCCCCAAAGCCTTTGGAAAAGTTTACAAAGAGTGGATATAAACTAATACATTTTCCACAACTAAACTATTAGTCAAAACTTTCACTAGTGATGTATTAGAATGGTGTAATCAACTTCCTCAACATTCTATTTGGAAACTTTAAGATTTGGTCAATACTTTGGTTAAAGAGTTTCAACATAATGATCTTCTTAGAAATTGTCTTAGTTACTTCATAAATGCTAAACAATCTCATAACTAATTGGCTCATGACTTTATTAAAACATGGAAATCTTTAGCTGATAAAGCTGATCACAATATGACTAATGATAATTTATTCAAACTCTTTATTATTGATCTTACTCCCACTCTTTAATATAAGGTTTGAACCTTTGCTATTCAAACTCTTAATGAAGCTCTTGACCAAGCTAAGCATCAAGACTTTCTTATGAAGAAATTCTAACCCAATCATAAACTTATTAAATGATATTTTCAAACATCTAATGCTATCACTAGTAACACTTCCCAAACCAAACCTAAAGTTTCCAAATCTGATATTCTTTTACCATTTCATACACCTCTATCAGTTCAGAAAATGCAAAAAAATTTAATACCCTTGAAGCCTTTCATTTATCCCAATGCTCCTCCTAAGTGTTATGATCCCAATATATTATGTTTGTTCCATTTTGACATTGGGAATTCTCATGAATATTTTAGAGGGATCACTAAGTTTTTCATTTCTTATATGCTTGGTGACTCCTTTAACCATGAGGCTATGATCAAACTTCATTGTCAAGAGTATGATACCACATCTCAAAAATGACAAAACTTTAAATCCTCTACTTCTAATAATCTAAAACCTTCTTAAAAAAATAATCAATCAAATGTCAAGGATGTTTTTTCCATCAATGTTGATTATGACCTATATTATAACAACTCTCAATATGTCAATGTTGTTAAGGTTAATTATTTTCATAAACTAGCTCACAAAGATCCTATTACCAATCCTAATAAACCATCTTTAGAAGAATAATTGCTTAAATACACCACTACCACTCATCATGGTTTAGAAACACCTGAAGAACAACTTCCTCCTTTTGATCCTCCCACCACATATATACCTCCTAAATATAATTTGCCTTTTAAAACTCATGCTAGTTCTTTTAAATCACATTGAAATTTTCTTGAAGAACTTAACTATATGCCTTGTAAGATTCCTTTTATGGATTTGGTTTTCACTTCACCTTATCATCATAAATTTCTTATGCAAAATCTTCAATAAATTGAAGATCCATCTTCCATAGATGAAGAACCACCTTCTATTGATTCTCAACCAACTAATGTCAATACCATTGAGACTATGTGTCCTTATTACAAGCCTTCCATTGAATTTATTGAAGAAGACATGATCAATGATGAAATTCCTTTTTACACTGATGATCCACCTCTCTTCATCAAAGTAGCCATTAATACCACCCTTATCCAAAAAATTCATATTGATTAAGGTTATAATATTAATGTCACATCCTTATGGCTCATTAAACAACTTGGATATAGAAAATATCATCTTAAACAAAGCCATCTTATTTGTCATGGCTTTGACAAGACTAGTCAAAAGTCTCTTGGTTGTATTTAGCTTCCATTGACTATTGAACCTAAGATTTTTAGAACAAAGCTTGTGGTCCTTGATCTTCCTTTATCTTATAACATTATTCTTGGTCATCCATGGACTCATTAGATGAGGGACATCACATCTTTTGGTATTCAATGTATTATAATCTTACATAATGGAAAATGTTACAAAAATTAAGTTGATCCCAACCCATGGAGCATCCAGCTTCCCAATCCTAAACCTCAATATCAAATTCCTCTAGTTTTTAAAATCAATAGTGTTCCTTTACCTTTGTTCATCAACATAGATCCTGATCTTCAATTTATTCTTTTAGATTCTAATGATGATGAGCCTAATTAGTTACAACACACTTGTAATAATAATAAGCTACCTCCATATACTTTGGATTGGCTTCCTCCTTCTCTCTTACCCCAATATCATACTATTCCTATCATGGATGAGATTACCAATTTTACCCCTCCATACAATAATAAAGAGCCATCTTTACCTAAAGATACCTTCACTTGAAATGACTTTGGAGTGGATAAATTATTCTAAAATCTTCTCACCATGTCCCCTCATAAATTTAGTAACATCAGGTTTCACCTTCTAAAACTCCCCCTGATTCTCAAGCATGTATGATTTATCAAACATATGATGAAAACTATATCATGGTCCAATCTCACTCTTGAGACTTGGATGTCCAGCACTATCAAAATATTTTATCCAAAATTCATGCCTTCAATTGAGATGTACATACCATATCTACACATCATGACTCAAATCTTGAGGGTCATGTACCTCTCATCAATTATCCACTTATCAATACTCCTTGGGTAGTATAACAACTTAAACATTCTAAACCTACAAACACTCCTACATCTTCCCTACCTCATATAGATCCTATCATTTCTTCATATTCTTCTCCCATCACTGAATCTATCAACACTCTTGTCTCTTTTAATCCATCCTCTTCATCTACTTCAAAAATTACACTAGATACCAAGGCAACTGATGTCCATTAGATTCATTATGAATATGATCTCTATGGAAATAAAATTCTAGACCTAAAAGTAGATGTTGAATATTATTGTCCTCTTCTTACCTTACCTAGTGATGAATATATTCTCAAGTTACTTCATGTTCATGAACCTCAAATTCCTCAATAGCATCATAAATTTAGAAATTTCAAGAATAAAACTCCTTGCTTTAATAAATTTATTGATGGCATTGATCCTAAAACAAATACAATTTCAGCCCTACCTAATGCACCTTATCATTTTCAAGATGGCAATGCCATGCTTATCAAAGGAATAACTGATATCAAATATGGTACCCCATTTTCTCCTCTACCAATCATAATTTATTGATAACTTTCACCATCTAAGAATGATAGATTTAGATTATTATTTGATAAATATCAAGAGGCATTCACTTGGTCCTACCAAGACATGCCTGTAATTTACCCTAGTATTTTGGTTCATAACATCATCACTTACCCTGACACTAAGCTAGTGTGTCAAAAGTAATGAAAATTCCCACTTAAAGTTACTAATCTATGTCATAATGAAATCATTAAATTACTAGATGCTAAATTTATTAAACTAATGGATTATTATGAATGGGTTTTTAACATTGTTCCCATTTGAAATAAGGTCACTATGGTCATTTACATTTTTATTGATTTCTTCAACTTTTATCTTTCTTATCCTAAAAACAACTTCCCCTTAACTTTAATAGATGCCATCATCAATTCCATGACTGGTTATGAAATGTTATCTCCCTTTGGACTCAAAAATGCCTGGTTATGACTGGTTATGAAATTCCCTTTGGACTCAAAAATGCCAGAGCTACCTACCAATGTGTTATGACTCACATCTTTCATGATCTCATCCAGAAATTTTTTAAAACTTATGTGGATGATCTTATTTCTAAATCCAAATGTCATAAGAACCATATTTTTTATCTTTCTATCATCTTTGACCACCTCCTTAAATATAAAGTTATACTTAATCTTTTCAAATGTGTTTTTGGAGTCACATCTAGCAAATTGTTAGTATTTTTGGTCTCTCTTCATGGCATTGATGTTAACCCAACCAAAATTATTTTTATTGTTAAAATTGCCATTCCTCAATCTATTTTTGATATTAATACTTATTTAGGCAAACTCGGATCAATTAGATGATCTATCCCTAAAATGGCTTATCGTACTTACTCCATCAATTCCCTTCTTAAGAAAGGTATAACTTTAAAATGGATGGATCCATGTCAAAAAGCCTTTGATAATATGAAATAATCATTAATTTACCCACATACACTTCATCCACTTTTTAATGATAAACCATTGATTATATATACTTCTTCCACACCTATTTTAGTTGGGGCAATGTTTTCCCAACAAATGATATAAGAAGAGAGTATGCCATTTACTACATTAGCCAAGGTCTCCTCGATTATGAAACATATTATACTAAATTTGATCATGATTTCCTCATTATTTATTTTATGGCTAAAAAGCTTCATCATTATATGTTATATCAAAATACTTATGTCATCATTCATTCTGACCCCCTTCGATATTTCTTCTCCAAAACCTTTCTTCTTGGAGATAAAATTGGCAAATATATGGTATTACTTGTGGAATTTGATCTTTGCATTGTCATATAAAAAGATATTAAATGGCAAGTCATAGCTGACCAACTTGCCACAACTCCCATTCTGGCCACTTCTCTACTTCAAGATGATATTCTTGATTACAATATCTTTGTCATTGAAGGTATTAATCAAGCTATATCCCTTAAAGACTATTTTCATAGTTTTATTGCTGATCTTGAAGCCAATAATATTGAATAATCTTACCCTCCCTCTAATACTACTAAATCAAAGGTAGTTATCAAGGACCTCCCTAAAATTAATGTTAACTTAGATAAGGATACTTAGACCCTCCAATTTGATGGTGCGAAATTCCTTCAAAGAGATGGGGCAGGTTGTATTCTCACAAGTCCTTTTGATAAGATAATTATTTTGGATTTTCACTTTACCTTTGATGTCACCAACAATATGGCCAAATATGAAGCTCTTATCTTAGGCACGAGAGATACTCTTGATCTAGACATCTAATATCTTCATGCTTTTAGAGATTATTAACTCATTTGTCATCAAGTTAATGGTGATTATTAATGTGAAAGTGAGAACCTCATTACCTATCATAAAATTTCAATCACTCTTGTTAAGGAATTTATCTCTTTCACTGTCGATCCTATTCTTTAGGACCAAAATTCCATTGTTGATTATCTTGCCTCTTCAACTTCTCTTTTTTATCCTCATCAAGTTATTTTTGATCCTTCCTTTATTATACAAATCAAAAAATATCCATCATCTATCCAACAACTTACTTCACTTATATATCACATCAAGGTTATGATTATTTGATAAATCCCTTAGTACCAAGATATCATTCAATACTTAAAACATCAAACTTATCTTCCTAATCTAGATTCTCATGAAAAGACATGCATTCATAAACAAGATTTCAAGTATGTATTTTGGCATACCATCATTTACTATCACAATGTTGAAGGTACCTTTCTCCATTATGTTATGAAAGATGAAGTCCCTCCTCTTTTCGAACAAGCACATGGGGGCATTTGTGATGGTCACTATAGCGGACATGCTACAACATGCAAATGCCTATGTATGGGTTTTTTTAGCTTACTATTGAAAAGGATGAAATTGAATTTGATAATAAGTTTAATCCTTGCTATCTTTACAATTATATTATATATTCACCTCCTTCTAATATTCAAACTATTGAATCTCCTTGGTCATTTTACACATGGGGATTTGATCTCATTGGTAAACTTCTTCATTCCCAAGATGGGCAAGTCTTTATCATCACCACTATCAAGTACTTTACCAAATTGGTAGAAGACATTCCCCTTGTTAATGTTACTAGTCCTACCATATCTAAGTTAATTCTTAACAAAATTACTTGCCTCTTTTGTATTCCTTATACCATCATTTTAGACAATGGTGGTAATTCTAAAAATAAACATGTTAAACAACTTTATACCAAATTTAAGATAAATCACAAGTTTTCCACACTTTAACATCCATAATGCAATGGTCAAGATGAGGCCACCAATAAAATTATCTAAAAGATAATTTATGAAATTTTCATGGATTGGCACATTCATCTTTACCCTTCACTTTGGGCCTATTGGACTAGGATTTGTACTACCATTAGGGCAACTCCATTTTTATTAGTCTATGATTTTGATTTGGTCCTTCCATTAGAAGTTGATCTTCCTTCTCTTTGTATATCTCTTCATGGAATTATTCCAAATGAATAATTATGTGAAGCTCCCCTTCATGCCCTTGATCTTCTTGATGAACATTGTCTTTCTACATTACAACATAACTACTAATACTAGGCTCACATCACCTTAAAAAAAAAAAATGTGTTAAAATAAACACTTTTAATGTTGTTGATCTTATCAATAAATTATATTACACCCATGACAAAGAAGGAAAATATGCCCAAAAATGGTGGGGCCCATATTTAGTTAAAAATAATCTTGGTCCAAGCACTTACCATCTTCAAATTAATGAAAGCCATGTTTTTGAAGAGCCCACCAATGCTCAATTCCTTAAAAATTACTTTACCTAAACATTTATTTCTTGTCATGGTTTCTATCTATATCTATCTAATTATTTTTTAGGTTACTTAAGCATGGGTTTCACTCTTTTTATTAGTGCCCTCTTTTCACAAACCTTTAGTCCTCCCTTTTGGTCTTTTGGTTTCTTAATGTACCATAATCTTCTTTATCTCATTGTATTTTTTCTTGTTTTTTTCACCCCTTGGGTATTTATTTTATGATTTGATTTGTAAGACCACAGATAGGACCCAACATTCCTCATAAAACCACCATAATTTCTATTTTTCCTTATCTTTTTTCTAGTTTCCAATGATATTTTGTCATCCTTTGGGTTTTCTTTGTGATTTGCTTTCAAAAAAGGCTCCCTCACTTTGCTTTCCTCTTGCTTATCATCACCCTCATGGGTCTCTCTTTTATAAGTTTATTTATAAGACCATGGATAAGACTCGAACATCCTCATAAAATTATCATTATTTGTATGTTCTTAATCCTTGTTCTTAAACTCTAGATTTTTCTTCTTTTGCTAGATGAAATCTATACAAAAGTCTATGTTAGCATGTTTACTTCCATTTCCCTCTTTCTTAGGATAAAGAATCAAAATTTTATGTCATTGTATCCATCTTTTCCCTTTGTCATAATTTTTTAAAATTTTAAGTAATTAAAATTGTGCCATGTGTCATTCCTCTATATTTCCCCTTTCTCTCATCTCCTCATTGGATAAAACAAGGTCGAAGTCAAGATAGCACTTTTATTTCATCTAGATTTACGAGACTCTTAGATCCCATTCTCTTTGAAGTTTCTCTCTCTTAGAAAACTTATCCCATGTTTTCAAATGAAATTCATCTCTAGTACCCATGTTTGGTTTTCCAAATCCATAAGGAGGAAGAATCTAGAAAAATCCATCAAAAGAAAGTTAAAAGCCAAATAAGTTAAACACAAAAGGCAATGATATCTAAAAGAAAACATACAAATTTATAAAGTCAAAATTACAAAAAATACATGATTACAAGCACATCTCCTACCTCTAATCGAAGATCAAACTCCATAGTTAGATTCACATAGAGACAAAGTCCTTTGGGGTGTGGTAAGCTAGTAGATTGGAATAGGGGATTTCAAAAAACTCTATGGTGTTACTTAATTTCTCATGTAAGTACCCAATATTTGTAGTAGACTGATGGATCTCTAAGGTGTCCTAAATAATATGGAATACATCATGGGGAGGTAGGTCCATTTTAATTTTCATGCATATAGCCTTCATGGAATTATCTATATACTCCATTTGATTACCAAAGACTTGTGTCACTAAGAGAAGTTCTTCATAGTTTTTAAGGTTTAAAGTCCTCTTATTTTGACAAACTTAATTTGAGTGTCTTGACTTTGATAAAGAGTTCATCTACCTTGGTTTTTATTTCATTCTCCCCTCCACCCATTTCATTTCCCCCCCTCGATAGACAAATTTTGATTCCAAATCTATTTTCCCTTTTCTTCTAATTCATTCTTCTTCATCTCTTAAAAACATGCTAGAACTACTTTGTTTTATTTTTATCTATCCTTAGAGCAAAAAAACATGTTTAAGTAACTTTGAACCATTTTATTTACCTCATTTTATATTTACTAAACTTACTTTACTTTCCTTTTACCATTTATAATGATTTTGATATCTTGTTGTCATGGACACCTGAGTTCATACCCTTTTTTATTATTGAGTGAGATGTGGTTTGTTACTTCTTACTCATCAATGTTGTTCTCCCTTTTATGCACCTTTCTCCATTGATGATTGAGATGTTGATTGTTATTTCTTACTCATCAATCTTGTTTTACCATTTTGTATTTTTAGTTAGTCTTTTTACCATTTGTTTTGTTCTTGTTTTTTCATCCTATTTAACATGTGTCCTTAATTTGACATGGTGAGTTTTCCTTTCTTAATTTAGGATAGCTTGTATGAGTTCTTTGGTCTTTAGTAGCCTTGTATTTTTTAGTTACCCGATCTAGTCTTGTTTATTTGACTTGGTCATTTGGTCTAACATAGCACCTGTCACCCCAAATTGCAAAATTTCCCAAGTACATCTCATCCTCATACCACCAATTATCTTGGATTTTCTTACATTTTTTTGCTTTTTCTTTTTAGTTTTGTATTATTGGGTTTTTCAAAAGTAGTCTTTGCACCCTACACAATCAAAACTAAAAACACAATAAAAAACCATCCCACGATAAAGGTAAGTCAAGGTATGCATTGCATTTACTGTTTATTTATTTAAATTTTTAGATTAGTTTCCCTTTTTAGTCATTTACTTTTATTTATTTTATGGTTTTAAAATATTGTAATTTTTTTAGCATCAACATTGTGTGTGTCATTATGTTCTTTTCTCGAAGCACCATCCCCTATTACACCTTAGTGACATGTGATGAGATTCAACTAGGTAATATGTATACACATAATATTTTCACACTTTTATCTATTACTAATGATTTACATCTTATAGGAACCTCTTGAGACTCAATCTCTCAATGTGCACTCCATAAGGGATGCAATGAAAAAGGGGTGGGAAGACCTTTACTTTTTTACATGATTATTGTCCCTTTTTACCATTTTATTACCAATACAACTAGTTACTAAAACCTTTCCCTATGATTTTTATACTCCCTAGCATAGTCTTCTAGTATTTTTCCTCCTTTCATCCTTAATTTCCTTGATTGTCACCCTTTTAACCTATTCAACATACTAGGTTGACCTAGTCAACCTATTACAATTTGTAAACCCTTTTTATCTTTTGGTTTGTTAGCCACTCGATCAAAATAACACAGACATGGTGATTTAGACCAAAAATGTGCTAGGTCAACTAGGTTAACCTAGTACAGTCAATATTCTTGATTTATTTTAGGGTAAGTTCTACTTATATATACAAGGTCATTTTGATCATTATTCATATATGAAATCAAGAGTTATTATTCCCTCACACTTATTCACAATCTACTCTTCCACCATTCTACTTGAGGAGACTTATCTTAAGTTTCTTATTTTGGAGAATCTAGTCTTATGGATAGGTCTTATAAGCTTTGGCCTAACAAATTGGTCCTTACAAACCACGATAACCTCTTGTGAATCCCCATTATCCAAGGTAGATATTGAGTATCAATGGGTTCACATTTAGGTAACTATATTTTAAATTTTTTCTCCTCTCTTTTATTAGATAGAAGTAGCATAAATGTTGGCTCAAATAATATTAATCTTCATATTCCATGTATTAGGGTGTTACTTATACTTTATTTGAACTTCCCTATACATGTTTTGATTTATTTGATTTACTAACCCCCACTTTGTGCCATAAGCTTTGGTGTGCACTAGATTATATTTACTTTTCTTGTTATTAGATTAGTGAAATACTAAATCATAAGACTCTTTTAGGTTTGTTATGCGATTATGTTAGACTATAGGCTTTGGAACATTATCTCACATGGTGTTTTGTGACAAGTGATCCCCTAATCAGGTCTAATAGATCCTCACATTGTTCATGCTCCTTATTAACAATTATATACCCCCCAAACAAAAGTGTAGGTGTGTTTTATACCATCCAATCCAAAATTTATTTATGGACATGATGCATTTTTTATTACATATAGTGTCCACTTATACTTTTAGTGTCTGGGAACTTGGATACTTTTTAAATTCAAACATGTCCTGAAGCACACTTTACATGTTAGTCATAGGGGTAAATATAAAGAATATGTCTATTAATATTAATAAATCTTAAGGTCTTAATAATATGCACTAACTTGGTCACTATTTGGAAATCATTTTGAAAAATCTATTTTCACAACCTTGACACATTATAAAAAATGCATACACATATGAAACCCATAAAAGGAATAGTCTTAAATCCAAGTATGAATACAAAACACATGTCAAAGTTTCATTTTTTAGGTGTCAAGAGATAAAACATTGCATTTTATTCTATTGGATAATGATTGATCACACATACACTTATTTGAGAGAGTTATGTATGGTTTAATCCATCTTTAGAGTATTAGGGAGTGGTTAGGGTTGTCTAGACCATCATTCTAGAAAAAATTTCAAAGTCAATATTTTGCCAAAAGATAAATTAGGGTTTCAAGGTAAGGAGAAGAAAATCAAGGATTTTCACATATGACCCAAGGAAAGAAAATACACAAAAATCATCTACAAAGGTAGGTACATTGATTTGAGGTAGCACAAACTTAAAAAAGATATAGGGAGAGTCTCAAAAAATACTAGATAGTAATGGTCATTAAGAGGTCTAAGCTTTTTTATAGCTTTTGCATAAATTTTAAGGGTTTGTTTCCTAATATGAGTAATTCAAATCTAATACAGAGCATTTTTATACATTGTGACATAGGTAGTGATAAATGCAAATTATAAAATTAGATAATTTCCTCTATTCTCACTTATATTATAAATTTTATAAATAATAATTTCAATTTCAATATCTCTTTATCATTCAAATTTGTGTGGTTAGTTGCAATAGTTTTAGCATATTTATATTGAATTGATTCTATTTTTCTTAAATGTCCATGCTTGTAGATAATATTTTTGTATATGTGGAATTCATAAACCTATGTAAGGGTAGTTTAGGAATTTTCAATGTTATGGTTTTCTATGTAGAGAGACATTTAGTTAGTGAAGATGTATCCATGTGTCAAGCATTATGATAAGTGTTTGTGTTGATCAACTAAGAAATTTTATTGCTTTCATCAATTTTACCTTCTTGTACTTGATCACTAGATATAAATTTTGTAATTAATTTATCCACTTCATGTGGAATGTATATTTATCTTAGAATACATATGAAATAAGTGAAGTGGGTTATTATCATAATGGACGATTGTCTCTTTCCCCAAGATGTATTAGTGTCATTGATTTCTTATATCCATGATGGCATAAAACATTTTCTCATATGTTGAGTATCATTGAACCATGTATTTTAATGTATTTTAGTGATAAGTGATCTGATTTTAATGTTGTATTAGTATTGTGCTAAGTGTATATACCTGATATTATTCATCTTTATCACTATATAGATGGTTTCTCTTATAGGAACTTGTCAATGCATTAATCTCCCTGAGTGAATGTCCTAAGGAATGCATTAATAATGGTGTGGGATCAAATTATGGTGCTTTTTGAGATCTTTTACATGTTATTCTATCATACATTCATTACTATTGGTTTTAAATCCTTTGTGCCTCTTTTCATCTTACCTTTTCATCTATTTTTTTCCAATTTTGATAGCCATTCTATATTAACTACTATATCAACTAATCTAATGCAGTATATTTCACATCTATATTTCCTTATGTTGCATCTATATAATTGATATAGTTTTGAGTTTTTTATTTTCTATTTGTAAAGTATCAACTTACCTAATATAGTTTAGATTCATCCAACATCCCTTTCAGCTATATCAACCTAGATAATATCTTTATTTTAGAGTTTAGGATTATTTTTGGGTTGGGATTCATATATATATATATATATGGGTCATAATTATCATTTATAGTAACACACAACACTCATTTACTCTTATAGTGATTATATTTCTATCCATAATTAGTAAAAGGAGTTAAAGGCTAAATTCTAAATCTTGAAGGTCAAATCTTTCTCAAGGTCTTTGAAACTAAATAGTAGGATACATGTTGAGGAGGTGTCTTAGCCTTTGGATTCCTAAACAAAGGATATATGTGTGTTATTATTTAAATTTTAAGTCTTCATTATATAAACATCTCTTACAAAGTGCCACTTGAGCCAAGGGGGAGTTTTTTTATGTTAATGAGTCATATTGAAATGTAGTCTAGTAGCCACTAGCATGCCAGTCCCTTTGAGATATATGTAACATAATGAATTGTCATATAAAATAATGGGGACCTTATTCACTAAATTGATTTAGGGTTAGATACATACAATTATGAGTTGCTTATATCATGGACTAATGAGGCTTGCCCTTTACACTCGCTACCCTTTCATCATACTTGACACTAACATGGATATACTTATGGTAGTATCTATTTAATTTAATTAATTAGAACATATTTAAATAAGTGGTAGCTAAACCTATTGTTGACCATTTTTACCATAGGCCAAAATGTGTCAACCCCCTATAGTTAGAATCTTGTATAGGGGCTTTTTATAATGTTATAGGGTATGTTATAGCTCATTTGATGTCATTTCATATGTTATTATCTCTTTGGTCATAGTTTAGCTTAGCTATTGTGTCATTTGGTGTCTTAGGGCTCATTTTCGAATCATATATGCAAGTGGCATATTTTCATGGTGTCCAAGTATTTGTAGGAACAAGTCCAAAAAATCCTAGTATACACTTAATAAATGTTTCAAATTTTGGTTGTGTTAGAGGAAATATTTCTTTTGGATAAATTGTTTCACATATATCCCACAATAAAAGCACAAGGCATAATTCTCTTAGAGAAATTTTTCCCATTTATTTGGTGAAGGTAGAATTCTTTTGGGAAATTTGTCCCAAAGGTAAAAGACTAAGGACACAAATCTTTCAAGAAATTTTTTTGAGATAATTTCCTTGAGGATATAATTATTTTAGAGAAAGTGTCTAAGACAATATTTTTGAAGACACATTTCCTTTAGACAAAATGTCTATAATAAAATATCCTTATTAAAAGCCCCAAGTCATTTATTTCAAATAATTTTTATGATACAAAAGTCCCATATACATAATTATTTTAGAGAAAGTGTTTAAGACAAAATTTCTATAGCAATATGACCAATGAAAAGCTCTAATTAAATTAAATGGTTTATGAGAAATTATTTGTCCAAGCCTTTAAAATTGACCCAAGTAGGATCTCATAGTTCTCATAAGATTGTAAGGACATGAATCAGATTGACAAAACCTTAGAAACTCATCAGGACCTTAAAATATTGAACCAAAATAACTTGGGCAAGTCTAAGGGGCTAAGCCATCCAGTACGTCACATGGAAACACATTGGTCTTCTTGTTTGTGCTTTCAATAAATGAACCTAAGAAATAATTGTGATCTAAAAGGATGAAGAACCATATATTTATTCATGCCAGAAACATTCTCTATAATTTTCATGTTCGTATGAAATTTCCATCTCAAGTTATGGAGTTTTAAATTTGGTCACATAGAGAAATATAATCACACAAGTATCAAATTTCAGCCTCAACAAATAGCCATTTAAATTCAAATGATCAGTGATAGGCACATAGACATCATGTAAACACATAGGTCAACTCACTTGAACATTTTGTAAACACATATAGAAAGATCCCAAAGCTAATAGATCAAGTGGGCACAATCCTTTTAACATCAAAAACATCTCCTACAAATTTAGTGCCTCCATGACTTTTTTGCTTCCAAATCAAAGCTTTAAAATTTGGTCAAATAATGTATGACATTTGTGATAACATCAAGTTTGAGCTTTGTAAAGTAACCGTTTGGGTTTAAATGGTTCTTAAAAGGTTTAAAATTGATCAAGATATAATAGCCTACATGATCTCACATACTGACACATGAGATTTAATAGTTAAAATTAGAGTCAAACAAGTCAAAAGGTCCCTAGGTTTAATCCCTTTAAAGAGTTAAAAATTGGACAAGATTTGATGGTGTATATCAATCAAGAAAAAATCCAATCATGTGATCTTAATTGGTAGGAAAGTGGGAAAAATGAGATATGCAACTTGTGTCCACTCAAACATCTTGATCTGATGGTGTGAGATGAGTTAAAAAATCAAGGAGCTCAAGAGGCCACCATGTGGCATAAGCAGATAAAGAAGTAGGATACCAATAGGATCTTGATATTAATGTGTGATTAATAAGTGGCATGATCATGTTCTATCTAGCAGAGGATCTATAGATTTCATTCATTTACATCAAGTAGATCAATAGAGAAATATGTTTCAAAAGATTAATGATCTAAGCCTATTTTTGATGGCCAATCAAATTAAGGAAAACCTAGGGGATTTAGATGAAGGTTAATAAAGTAATTTTTTATGGGTTAAGTTAAATAAAAAGCATGGATCCAAATTTAAGAATGGTATAGTTTGGACTCAATCTAATGTTTTAAATAATTCCACCAAGGTGGATATGTAAATTAAAATGGTTTCATCTTTAAGACCAACTGCATGAAAAGGACCCTTCTCTTTACTTTTTCATGCCATGACAAGCTAGTGAAGAGTAGCTAGTACCAAGAAAAAACTATAATAGATTGATTTGATGGTTGTAAATTCATTAATTCTCAACCCAACTTAGAATAACTTGATCCCACCATTACAATCATCAAAGAGCATAAATGAGGGAATAATGTAACTGTGTAACTACTCGAATTGACATGGATCAATCAAAAGGTTTAAATGAGCATAATTTATAGAAGTAGTTGTAACTACATTTCAAATGGAGTTGAGATCATTGCTTTCTCTTTGATAACTAAATCCTCTCTCTCAAAATTCCCTTTCCTCTATAAATATATCTTTTGAACTATTTTTAAGCATGCCCTAGGTTGGTATGACTAAACTCTACTAGAAATTGTATTCTACACCTCTTAGAGTAATGGATAGAGAATTTTTTAGTTGTTTAATAATATATGCTTAGTTTTTTATATTTGTATCATATGAAAAATTGGTTTTCATCTTCCCTTTGTAGGTTTGAGTTCAACCTAAGTGATAACAAACTTTCTTGTAGGTCATCTAGTGTATCTTAAGGTTGATGTCTCAGGCATAAAGTGGATAGTTGATTGTAAGTTTTTTAAATAAAGCCTTACACTCATTACCCTCTAGCCTAAGTTCATCAAATCAACCTCTCAATGAAACACTATTGCTTGGAAACCATTGTATACATTGTACCAGTTCTATTCATAATCTATTAGTGTGTTAATAGGTTCAATATTGAGGGTGGATATTTGAATATTTGGTACATCATCTCCTTTAGAGTAGGTTTAATTCATGAATTCTCTAAATATTTTCTAATATCATTTTAAGATACATTAAGGGAGTTAGCCCTTAAATCTAGAGGCTCATTTTTAATATAGGTACACCTACATACTTGAAAGTGTTCCCATGTTACCCAAGTCTAGAAGAAGCTTAAAAAACTTATTCTAGGGTGTGATATTTGGCAAAAATAGTTTTGTCATGCTTGGTGGGACCCATTATATTCAAGACAACTTGTCAAGGTGAATTCTAGTCTTGATAACATCAGCTATAAATTGGTGTGCTACTCAACATTTTAAAACTCCTTCAAGGTAAATCTAGTTCTAGGCCATTATTTTATTTTAAAATTGCCTTCATAATTCATGGTCCTCACTAGGTCATCCTCTGCTAGAATAGTCAATCCCATTAACTCACCCATTTAGCTTGAAATCCCTTTTGGAATTTAGTATCCACAGCCTAATCTACCCCTTGAATAACAAGTAAATTTTGTTATAGAGGGAGAGAGTGAAGAGGCTGAAGAAGTTAAAGATATTAAAGAAGAAGACATGGCTAGACATCATGATTTACCTACCTTCAATATTGATAATCTAATTCAAATTCATGTATATTATGCCATTCCTCCTAATTCCATGAAAGGTATACCCACATTCAATGGTGAGAGTCATGTCACACCTAGTGAGCATGTTAAATATGTTTTTAACTTTTGTAGTTTCCACAACATTGTTTTAGATAACATTTCCATTAGAATCCTTTTCATGTCCCTTAAAGGGAAGGATCTTGATCAGTATAAGAATATAAAAGGTGGATACATAATAACATAGGATGAGTTTGGAATTTTGTTGACTTCTAGATTTGGAAATGAAAATGACCATGCCTTTCTCATACATCAACTCAACATGATAAAATAGGGACCTAAATAAATAATGCATGAATTCAATGAAAGTTTTCATAATAATTGGAAAATATTTCTTCCTCTTATGAGACCATCTACTAGTTTTGTGTTCCCTACTTACTTGAAATCCATTGGGACTAAAATTGCTATCAGGCTTCAATTTATGGGAGATTCCACTCTTCTCGAAGCATATGATCTTACTATCAAAGATAATAATAGTCTCATTAAATATTTAATATTACCTCCTAAGGTTTTTATTCCTCCATTATTTCATAATTATACTAATACTCTAGATGTATCCCAAGTTCCTAATGCTAATAAAAAAACTAAGGTTGCTCCTACGCAAGAAGAAAATAATGTTGATTGGAAAGCAAAGTTCCTAGCCTCAAAGGCTCAAAATAGGTAAGATAGTATAAAAAAGGTGCCTATTATAATCCTTTCCCCTATCATCAATATTATGGTCAAAAATATGGAATAAGAAGAGGCCAATGGAAGCCTAATGTCAATAGGCCTGCTAATGCATACAATCCTAACTCTACCACCAATGTAAGGGAGATGATACCAATTCATAATAATTTGGCACATGGATAATATTATTATCATGATAAATTCATGGATGAAAATAAAAATTTAGATCAATCTCTAGTATCTCAAGGAGTAGTTACTCCCCTCCTATCAAATGAGGATGAGGTGATGATGCAAGTTAACGAGGATTGCCAACCTCAAGGAGAGATCTTCACTAATTTTTTGCTTGAAGACACTTTTGTGATAAATCAAGGATCATATATCATATAAAATAAAATATAAAAGTGTAATTATATATGATGTGGAAGTATCATGCCCACAATCTCATCTAATCCTCCTACAAGGCAACAAGACATAGCTATAAGTGTGATAGTTCCAAGAACTTCTACATCTCCATCAAGTCAAAATATGGTAAGGTACTCCCCTATTACTCAAGTATCAAGTAATAATATACCAATAATATCCCAAGATAAATTATTAATGGATTATTTAATAATTATATATTCTTTAAAGAACACTAAAACTTCCATTTCTCTTTGAGATGTTCTTCATATCCCTGGTCAAAAAGAACTAATATAAAAATAGTTATCTGTTATCCCTACTAGTGTCTCACCATCAAATCAAAGTCATGGCAATTTTTATATTAATAATTCTCCTAGTAAAATTTTTTAATGATCCACTAAATTTGAGAAACCCCCACCATTTTACCTCACCCTCATTATAGGTGACAAGTTGATACATAATTGCATAGTCAATAGTGGAGCTTCTACTTCTGTCATGCCCAAAGTTGTAGTTGACAACCTAGGCCTAAAATATGAGACACATAGTAAAGGGGTCCTTAAATTAGATGTTTCACCTACTAAGATAGTAAAACTAATAAAAGTATTGAAGTTTTTCTTGCATGATTGTCCTAGTTTTCCTATCTTGTAGGACGTAGTTATGGTTGATCTTCCAGCCCATTTTTCAACCTTTCTATTAAGGGACTTCACAACAAAGATATGTGGCTACCTCTTAGTTTATTTGTATTTCCTAGAATTTAAAATATGGTATGGGTCTAAGGTGATAAATAGGACACAACCCCTTGCAAGGTTTTATATCGAGCCTTACATTGAGACAAGTTCTAATCTGAATTATGTGGCCCATGAAGAAAAGGACTCTATTGTATATTATGGCACTTCCTCCAAGATTAAGGGTATTTTATATTTTTTTATTGATGAATATTTAACTAACACTTATGAATATGATCCCTATGTTTTTATGTATGAAACTAATTTAGGAGTATATTGTATACATGAAGGAGTACCAACACCTCTACTTACTAAGGAAAAGGGTGAAGATGATGAGCTGTGAAAGATGTTTTTGATGGTTGAAGAAGTAAATTTTGTGAAGGGGTTAGTGTTATGTTGGTCTCCCCATATAAATAATAATATTATTATTCATATATATTTCATTTCAATTATACTTGTATGTGGTTAAGTATAAAGGTTTAATTTATGGCCTTCAATGGGCAAGGAGAAAAGGAATCAAGAACTTACAAGTATATGGAGACAGTGAATTAGTTGTGCATCAGGTGAGGAATTTGGTTTCTAACAAGAACCTTGTGATTAAGTCATATAATCATAGGGTATGGGATTTTATTTAATACTTCAATGCATTCAATATACAATCAGTCCCAAGGGAGTAGAATAGTCTTGTTGATAGACTATCATAGGAGCTCAATTTGATACTCCAAATGCCATAAAAGAGGAGGTAAAATAGTATCATATTAATATCATTATCAAAAATTTTGTACCTAATAATTAAATGTCTTGGAAATTTTTTAACATTAAAAAACACATTGCATGCTTCTTGGAAAATGAGGCTAATTTTTATTCAAGGAATCAAAGGAGGCTCCAAGAATAATTGCGTGATCAGATTGTGAAACTAAGAAGCAATAAGATACATAAGGGTTTGGTGACCTTAAAAATTATATTAAATGAGAATGATCAAAATAATAAGGATTAATTATGTCTACAAAAGAGGATAATTATAAAAGAGTCTTGCTTTTCAAGGACAAACTCCTCAATCTAGGCAAGGTATATTATACATTAGAGAAAAAAGCATTCATTAAAATATATAGAGAGTTTCATGCTATATTTACTTGGGAATATAAGTACCTTAAAGGATTTTATCCTCGCCTATCACACCATACCATTGAGTTGGAACCTAGATTTAAACTAGTTAGATAGAAGCAAAGACCCATCAACCCCAAGGTTAAACAAATCATGTGGTTAGAACTTACCAAACTCCTTTAATCTTAGATTAGATTTCCCATAAAGTATTCAACATGGGTAGCTAACCTTATGCCTATTATAAATAAGAATGGGGATATAAGACTTTATCTAGACTTTAGAGATCTTATTAGAGTGTCACTCAAGGATCACTATCCTCTACCCTCAATAGAGCATATTTTACAATTGGTTTTAGTTTATCAACATTTTTATCTTTTAAATGGATATTCAGGCTATAATAATATTTTAGTTAGTGAGGAAGATCAATTTAAGACAACCTTCACTACCAAATGGGAGACTTTTCCTTATAGGAATATGCCCTTTGATCTATCTAATGTCGGTGCCACATTTAAAAGAGAAATGGACATGGATTCAAAGGTTTTATCAATTAGATTGTATTGGTTTATCTAGATAATATAACAACATTTTATAAATATGCAAATGAAATCATACAACACTTCATGAAAGTGTTTTAAATATGTAGGTAGTATGAAGCATCTCTTAATCCAAATAAATGCATATTTGTTATTCATGAAGGTAAGCTCTTAGGAAACATCATTTCTAAGGATGGTTTGAATATTAATCCTAAAATAATAGAGGATATTCTAGGCTTATCATTACCCTTAAATAATAAAGTTCTTCAAAGTTTCTTAGGCAAAATAAATTTTGTAAGGAGATTCATACCTAGTTTTTCATCTTTGGTGAAACCTATCATAAATATGCTTAGGAATAAATAAGTCTTTTCTTGGAAAAAAGAGGGTAAGATAATATTTTAATCCATAAATAAAGAAATTATAGAATCTCCTACTCTTTTGAATCTTG
This sequence comes from Torreya grandis, assembly GCA_037957365.1. NCBI lineage: Eukaryota > Viridiplantae > Streptophyta > Pinopsida > Cupressales > Taxaceae > Torreya > Torreya grandis. The sequence continues at coordinate 464,264 of JARHVA010000222.1, read as the reverse complement.
ATTTTACTATAGACTTCATTTTGTATTCATTTTACAACCTTATTACTATATTAGTCATGTTGATTCAAAAGAATGATGAGAGTGTGGAGTAGTGAATTACATTATTTAGTCAAGGTTTAGAAGATTATGAAGTCAACTCCACCTTTGTAGAGAAACAAGTCATTACTATTTTAAGAGGACTTAAGAAGTTCAGACATATGGTTTCAAATAATAAGATTCATGTTATGGTCTCTCACCCTATCACCAAAGAGTTTATTTTGAGTAAAGATCTTAGTGAAAAGAGGGTAGGGTAGATCACTAATGTAATGGAATATGATGTTGATATCAAGGTGAAAACATTGACAAGGGATAAAGGAATTTGTGAAAATATATATTTATATCTTCATGAGTCAAAGGAAGAGGCTCTAGTCAATAATGATTATTCCCAACCATATGGTTCATTGCCTCCTCAAATTTGGACACAGGATGTGATCATATTTCTTCAAATTAGTGAGTATCCTAATAATATGAGTAGATCAAAAAGGATAAATTTTATATTGCAATCTATTACCTTTTGACTTATGGATGGTGTGATTTTTAGGAAGGACATCAATGGTGTGTTGTTGAGATGCATTCATAATGATTAGTTTGGAGTGTTTCTTGAGAATTTATATGATGGGATAGTAGGTCCTTTCTTTCTAAGAACCACTTCTACCAAGATCATGAGGGTAGGCTATTATTAACCTAGCCTCTTCAAGCATTGCCATGTTTGGGTGAGAAGGTGTGGACATTATGTTTTATTTGTAGTAAAATAGAAGCTTGTATCTCTTCCTTTGAAACCTATCCAAGTTGATCAACCTTTCATGTAATGGGGTCTTGATTTCATTGGCATGATAAATCCCCCATCAAGTGTTGGTCATAAATGGATACTCAAAACAACTAAATATTTTACAATATGGTTTAAATTAGTAACATTGAAGGAAGATAATGAGAATTATATCTTGAAGTTTTATAAGAGTATCATAATAAGGTTTGGCACTCCTACTATTATTTCAGATAATGCTCCTTTTTTGTGGGTGCTAATACAACTAATTGGGTGAATAGTAATGGCATATTCTTAAGTAATTCATCTAATTATTACCATTTAGGTAATGAGTTGGATAAATCTACTAATAATAATTTGATCAGAATCATCAAAATAACCTTAGAGCATAACCAAAGATATTGGCACACCAAATTGAATACAACCTTATGGGTTGATAGGATAACTCCAAATAGGTCAATAGGGAATTCTATTTTTATGTTTATCTATGGAAGGGAAGTTAGGTTGTGTATCTCTTAAGAGCTTCCTTCTTTAGAGTTATCACATCAACTAGAGTTACTTGAGAATATCCCAATGGAGGTGAGATTGATAGAATTAATGGAGTTTCAAGAGACTAGAGATAAAGCTCATCAAGCTATGGAGCATCACCAAGTACTAATGAAGCTATTTTTGATAAGAAGTTAATTCTAAGATAATTTCAATAAGATGACATACTATTGAAATGGGATGAAGGTAGAGTAAAACTAGGGAGACATACCAAATTCGATACCTTATGGAGTGGACCATATGTCATCATCAAGTGCAAGAAAATCAAATATTTTTAGTTAGTAAGGATGAATGGACAAGAGATTCATATCCCTATGAATGCGATAAATTTGAAACCCTGTTATTGAGAACTAAAGGTTAGTTTTGTAAATATTATATTAGGTGGTGTTTCCTTTCTTGTTGTGTTGTGTTCCAATAAGTGCTTTTGAAGCACATGTGTGTTTCTATTTTGTATCTTATTCTTGTTGTTTTATGTCATTATTATATGTTTTCAGAGGGAAATTTATATATCAAACTTTTATACTTATGAATCAATAACCCAATAGACAGGATTAGATAACTAGTCATCAATAGTAAGCATACCACCCTTGGGAGGTCACAAAAAATGTTGACCATTTTTACCGTAGGCCAAAATGGGTCAACCCCCTATAGTCAAAATATTTTATAAGGGGTTTTTATAATGTTATAAGGTATGTTGTATCTCATTTCATGTTATTTCATATTCCATTCTAACTTTGGTCATAATCTAGCTTAGTCCTTGTGTCATTTGGTGTCTTAGGGGTCATTTTTAAATCATATATGTAAGTGGCAGATTTTCATGGTGTCCAAGAAGTTGTAAGAACAAGTCCAAAAAAGTCTAGTTCACACTTAAGAAATATTTCACCTTTTGGCTAAGTGTTAGAGGACATATCTCTTTTAGATAAATTATTCCACATAAATCCTGCAACAAAAGTACAAGGCATAATTCTCTCAAAAAAAATATTTAGATTTATTTGGCCTAGGCCAAATTATTTTAGGGAATTTATCCTGAAGGATAAAGACTAAGGACATAAATTTTTCAAGAAAATTGTCTGAGACAATTTCCCTAAGGACATAATTCTTTTATAGAAAGTATCTAAGATAATCTTTCCAAAAATAGTTCCTACGAACATAATGTCCATAACAAAAGATCCTTGTCAAAATATTGAAGTCATTTATTTTAGACATTTTTTTTATATAAAATGCCCATAGACATAATTATTTTAGAGAAAGAGTTGAGGATAAAATGTCCATAACAATATGATCAATTCAAAGCTCCAATGGAATTGAATGGTTTTAGAAAAATTATTTTTCCAAGCCTTCAAAATTGACCCAAGAAAGATCTCACAATGTTCATAATCTTGAAAGGACATGAGCCAGATTGAAAAAACCTAAAAAACTCATTAGGACATTAAAATATTGAACCAAAATGACATGGGTAAGTCTAAGAGGCAAAACCATCCTGCACATCACAAGGAAACACACTAGTCTGCTTATTTGTGAATTTAATAAAGTCACCTTAGAAATCCTCACAAGATAAAATGATGTAACACCATAGAGTTCATGTTAGGAACATGATATGCAAGTTTCATGTCTACATGAGCTTTCTAGCTCAATTTATGGAATTTTAAAGTTGGTCACATAAAGCAAGATGTTCACATAAGTGTCAAATTCAAACCTCAACAGATAGACATTTAGATTTAAATGATTAGTGATAGGTACATGGAAGTCATGTAAAACACATAGGTCACCTCACTTGAACATGTTTTAAACATACTTAGAAATATCTTAGAGCCAATAGATTAAGTGGGAACAATCCTTTTAACATCAAAAACATCTCCTATAGATTTAGTGCCTCCATGAATTTTTTGCTTCTAGATCCAAGATTTCAAATTTGGTTAAATAATGTAAGACACTTTCACTAATGTCAAGTTTTAGCTCAATAAAGTAACTATTTGGGTTTAATAAGTCCTTAAAAGTTTTAAATTTTATTAAGATATAATGACCTGCATGAGCTCACATACTAACATATGAGATCTAAAATTTTCACTAAAGCCAAACAAGTCAAAGCATCCCTAGGTTTAAGCCCTTTAAAGAGCTACAACTTAGACAAGATTTGATGGTGTGGATCAATCAAGAAAAAATCCAATAGTGAAAGATCAAATGGTAGGAAAATGGGCCCAATGAGATTTATGACTAGGGTTCACTCATGTATTTTGATTTGATAGTTTGAGATAAGTTAAAATGTCAAGGAGATCAAAAGGCCACCACATGCCATAAGCAGGTAAAGTAGCAACCTAAAAACAAGATCATGAGATCAACACATGATTAACAAGTGGCATGAGCATGTTACACCTAGTAGAGGATCTATGGATTGCATTTGTTTATATCAGGTAGATCAATAGAATGAGATGAGTTAAAAGATCAATGATCTAAGTCAATTTTTGATGGCCAATCAAATGAAGGCAAGCCCAAATGACTTAGATGAAGGACAAAAAATTAATTTTTCATGGGGCAAGGTAAATAAAAATCATGGAGTTGAGTTTGAGCATGGTCTAGTTTAGACCCAATCCAACATTTCAAAATATTCCATTAAGGTAGATGTATAGACTTCAATGGTTTCATCTCTAAGACCAATTTCATGAAAATGACCCTTCTCTCCACTTTTTCACACCATGACGAACTAGTGAAGAGCAACTAACACTAAAAAAAACCTAATAGATAGATATAATGGTTGTAATTACATTAATGCTAGAACCTAGCTTAAAATAACTTGATCCCACTATTGTAATCATTAGGGAGCATCAACGAGGGAATAATGTAACTATGCAACCACTCAAAGTGACTTGGATCAATCAAAAGGTTTGAATGACCATAATTTGTAGAAGTAGTTGTAACTATGGTTCAAATGGATTTGAGCTCATTCATTCCTCTTTGAGTACCAAAGCCTCTTTCTCAAAAAGCCCTTTCATCTATAAATATATATTTTGAGCTATTATTAAGCACCCCTCAGGCTGGTATGACTAAACTCTACAAAAAATTATATTCTACACCTCTTAATGTAATGAATAGAGAAGTTTATAGTTGTTTACTTATTTATGCTTAGTGTTTTTTTATTTGTATGATATACAAAAGTGGTTTTCAACTTCCCTTTGTAGGTCTAAGTTTAACCTAAGTGATAATAAACTTTCTTGTAGGTCATCTAGTGTGTCTTAAGGTTGATTTATTAGGCATAAAGTGGAAAGTTTATTATAATTTCTTTCAATCAAGCCTTACCATCATTTACCTCCAACTTAAGTTCATCAAGTAGACCTCTAGGTGAAACGTTATTACTTGGAAACCATTTTATACATTGCATTAGTTCTATTCATAATGTATTAGTGTGCTAATAGGTTCAATCTTGAGAGTGGATCTTTGAATATTTGATGCATCGCCTCCTTTAGATTAGGTTAAATTCATGCATTCTCTAACTCCTTTCCCCATAAGTAATCAGGTGGTATAGATAAGAGCATTTCAAGATACATTCAAGGAGTTATCTGATAAATCTAGAGGCTCATTTCTAATATAGGTATACTCACATACCTGGAAGTGCTCCCATGTTGCCCAAATATGGAATAATCTTGAACCACTTCCTCTAGGGTGAAATATTTGGTGACAACACCTATCAAAGTACCAAATGTGTAATGAATTTCATCAATTTTTATGTAATCAACCATGAAACTTTATTGATTCTCATAGTCACCATTTTTTCATCTTTACAAATCACCCCTAGTGCTTACAATGATATTACTTTCTCATTATTTTTTTATTTATCTTAAGATATCATCACAATATTAACTCTATTAACTCTATCACAATATTAACTCTATCCTAAGATAATTTAATATATTCATCTTTTATATTTACCAAACACTCTTGTTAGTAGACATCCAATAGATTACAATTCAATAGTAGTTGTTCTTTTATAGGGTCCTTAGAATCTATTCTACCACCAACTAAAACCACCTTGTATTAGTTGCATTATCCTACCCACTTAATAGTTTAATGCATTATGTTTCTTAATGCCATCTTTCATCATTACTTCATAATTATCTATCAAGATCTATTTTCAAACTTAAATCCTACCATAACAACCATGATCCATGTTGTGATTATTAGGTCCTATAAGTTGCATATCTATTTCTTTGTTTTATCATTTAAAAAAAATGTACATGGTTTAAATTGGTTTACACATATCATTCTAAAAGTCTATTTCAATCATGCATGTAGGTTATTGGTATGGATTATGAGGGCCATCATTGGTTATTGGCATTATTTAGTCTTTACCCAGTGTGCATTTGTGTTTGTTGGTCTCTTAGAACTTAGCCAAATTTTTAGGGTAAACATCACCCCACACTAAACTAGTTATTTGTACCCATACAACTAATACATATCTTACTTTATTTCTTCATGTAATCTAATTGCCTAAAAATTTGCACCATAAACAAAATGCTTCATTTAGATTCACATAGTTTTATAATCCTATGATATTTGATTCCTCATAAGACACTTTTCATTATCTATGGCATTAATTAAGACTTGTGCTTTCTCCTAATATTCTTCTCCACCATAATTTTATGGGTCTGTTGTATGCACTTATTATCTTTATTGATGAACCTCCAAGTTTATGAACCTTACACCATGTGTGTCAACTCAAGTTGTTCCTCTTAGATATGGGGATTTTCAAGTCATAAAACACCACCTTGACCTCTACATTATGTCAGACATGATCCTCCTTTGATTTATTATCAAGCCTCTTCTAAGATGACACTAGAAATTTTGTTTAAGGGAGCATGCCTACCATCTACATGTCCCATTTTCTTGATGGCCCTTCCTACCATCTCACCATGCACCTATTATGCATGTCCTTTATCACTTTTATTCCCTTATCCAATCCTTTTATATCATGTGTGGTATATTATGAAAGAGCATCTACAAACCAACAACTTCTTCATGCCTCTGAGGGATATGTTTCTTAAGCATGGATGTGTGGACTTCATCCAAATGATTACCATTGTTAGTGAGTCACTTCACTAGAGGGTACACCTAGGTGGGTATTAATGGGTATGAATCAGGGATAAATGTCAAACACAATATAGTCTAAGATATTTTCTAAGCTTCTTCGCTATAGTAGGTGTTTTCAATATTCCCTTTGATATTGAGGTGGGCCTAGTTGAATACTACCAAGAATGGTAACATAGAGGCCTATTGTCTCCTCTCCTTGAATTGACATCAAGTCATTTATCTTAAATCTTACCATATTCCAAGTGCATGAATCCATTGCATGTTCCCTTGGCCCATGACATTACCAATATTCATCAGTAGATAACTTTTATCATCATTCTTCAATTGCTTCCTCTTCCTCTCTAGGCTGTCTCCATACATGGATATTTATTGATTTCCACACATATTCTCATGTGCTTCCTGACCTCTACCCATCTATGATTGATAGAGGGAAATAACTCTTACTTTAATTATCATCTACATGAATGCTCCACTCAGTCAAAATATTCTTAATTTTCACCCTCTTGCCATCAAGTCCTTAGTTTTTATGCAATATCCTAAGGGGGTATGAGTTAAAACCTTGTAACCTTCTTATTTTCAACTCACCTGCATAAATTAAAATTGTATGGCCTCTATATTCCATAATTTCAACTATAAGAGATCTTATTTAGATTTTTTTTAAAGAGTTGGGCCTTCATGCCCATAATATTTAGAGCTCTCTTTTAGTACACATAGATCTTGGACCTTTGGCCTTTGTCCTCCTCCACCCTCTGATCATGTTGGTTATTCCACACAACTTTGAGCCTTTTGGTTCCTAATATCATCTCTCCAAATATAATTTGACTAGGACTACCATTCCTTTGGCATGGAACCTATTCAAAATAACTTTTCTTAGGAGATTCTTAACTTATAATGTGGACCAAGTGCCCATATTTATAACTCTAAGGATAGGTCATTTGTTAGTTTGATTCATGGGTTAATAGCTTTCCATTCACTAGATCTATCAATTATTTCCACCATTTGTACTTAGGGTAGCTTGGTCAAGTCATTCCTTGGATTATAAAATTTTGATAGGTTTCATACCTTAGTCATGCCTCAATATATTACATTCAAGTCCTTTACTATATAAGTCACTCCTTGAGCCACTCAACTCTAAAAAAATTTAATTGGATTGGAATTTTCATATCCCCATCTTTTCCTTCAGTCTTGTAACTACCAATTGTCACCTCATGCAACTATAAAACTGACTACTTTTCTTTTTTATCCTTAATATTAACACCTATGGTACTATTTTATACCCTTGACTTATCCTACATGCCACATTCTTCTATGTGTTATTCTCACTCTTCACATTTTTTCCCACATGTCCTACTTATTCTTCTCACACCACTTTTGCTTAGCTATGTCATTGGTGCTCCTTCCTTTTTCTTGGCATTTTTAAGTGCTCCCAACCTCACCATAGATACTTAGATGTTTGGTGGTTATTAATTCTAAGATAAATTCCATAATCAAATCACTTGATTATATATTAATAGGTGAGTGCATCTTATTACATTCTACACATAACTAACATGCATAAGATCTAACCTATTCTTAAAAACAAACTTTTGAATGCAAATGGCTTAAAATCCTTTTTACAACTTGGTTTAAAACACATTAGTAAAACTTCAACCCAAATATATATATATATATATATATATATGTATATATATATATATATGTATATATATATATATGTATGTATATATATATGTGTATATATATATATATATGTATATATATATATATATATATGTATATATATATGTGTATATATATATGTATATATATATATATATGTATATATATATATATGTATATATATATATATATGTATATATATATATGTATATATATATATGTATATATATATATATGTATATATATATATATATGTATATATATATATATATATGTATATATATATATATATATATATATGATGAAATTTCTCTAAATTACTTCATCACTATTAATGCAAAATACATATCCCAACAATCCCATATTCTGACTAGATTACATGATCTTAAGGAATGTGGTAGCTTCTCCCTTGGCATGTGAAGAAGGGATTTAATCATTAATTTAAGGAACCTTCCTTATTGTTGAGTTGATAGATTCACATGGTACCAAAACCTTGGTTATTACATAGATATGCACTACCCTTACACCCTATAGTGAGCAAAAAAATGTCATAATTATTCACATAGGCTCTTATCTTGGTGCAACATGCAATCTATATATTTTATTTATAGTGGAATGACCAAATTTGGTACATAGGCCTTTCTTCACATTATGGTTTTTGGGTCATGACCATATCATCAACATCTATAGTTATCCCTTATATAAAATAGTGTGTTCTTGGCATGCATGACCTCATTCTTACATTCAAATACTTAGTTTAAATTCATTTCCCCACACCATCTTTTAGCTACCTCATAGGTATATTCCACCCATTAATCATTAGTAATGCTTTTGGTATCTGAGTTAACATATTTACCCTCTCATCATAGTGTGCTCTTAAAATTTGGCCTTGTATTATCTTTTCCTTTCATGGTGATGTTACATATCTTGTTGACTAATTCATCAAGCTCTATATGTTCAAAAAATGTATTATCATACTCTAAAATTAGTGGGATAACTACATGCTTAGTTTTATTCTAAAAAATCACATAACATTGCTTGAATCACAAATACACATTATTGGCATAACATTATGGCATTCCTAGAAAATTAGGGTAGTTATATTTTTCAATGAGCTCTACCACCAAAAATTTATCATTGAACTTGTCATCCATGATCTCTATGCTAGTATTATGTATAACCCTTATGGGTTGTGCTCTGGTCTTGTTAGACATGAACAATATATGAGAGTACTTCCTTTTTTATCCATACATCACCCATGAGGATATTAAATTAAATGCCAATGTCCATCAGAATGTTATATACCAACCATCTATTGATCTCAACATCAATAATAAATTTTCAATAATAGCTTGTGTTTTAGGCATCCTCTATCTTATGCCCATGCACTAGGTTTAGAATAACATCTACTAGATACAGATTATCACACTCCAATAGGAGTCCCATTATCATGGGAATAATCCCTTTAAATTTTAGAGGGTTTATCATGTCATCATGCTCCCCAAATTGTTCCTTACAGGACTAGATTTTTCTCTGAGCTTCTTCCTCTAGATCCTAGATGAGTTTAAGTTCTTCTTAAAGGCTTTAGATTACATATATTGTCTTGATCATCACCTCTATTTTTCATGGCCCATCCTACAAGGTTTAAAGGGTAGGGTTTGGTCATGATACTTTGGCCCCTTGTCCCTTAGGAGCATATCTTATATTGGCCTTTTTTTTGGGAGTCATTACTTTCTACAAAACTATGTCATTACTAGACAATGCCTAAATCTTTGTTGTAACATTATTATTTTTATTTTGTGCTTATGACTTATGCACACACTAGATCATTACCACACATTTATTAGGTTTTATATTATTCTTTACCCTTGCATATATATTTGTGTAGTCATCAACCTTATGTGTGTCATGTCAATACACACAAGTGGGATGTTGGGGGAAGTCACACTGCAAGTGGCCTAATGATTCATACTTGAAACAAGAGCACTATAGAAAATTGAATTTGTAATGTACTTAAATGAAACATATTATTCCATGCTAATACCCATGATATACATATCAAATATTCTTGGACCCATACCTTTAATATACTATAACTACATGTTATGCACTTTAATAGTGGGCCTCATATAATTCATCTATCACCTAATAATCATCAGTATCATGGGTGAATTCATTATAAATATTAATATATATATATATATACATTGGTCTCTTTCATGTGTTGTATAATATGGTAGTAGTGTGTTTCATGGCCCATGTGTAGAAATCATAGGAGAATTTTAAGGTGCACACTGTATGCATAGGGTAATTATTATGGTTGTGACCTTCCATATTATAGTTGATATACCATAAAATAGGGTGATTTACATGTGATTGGTTAGACAAAACCTAATACAAAAATGATTCCATAATTATGATATGTGCCTCTATGGTCTCACTGGATCTTATGTCCTTAGCTTAGATATCCTCAAATCTTACTACAGACTCCAGTGCCTTCCTAGGTTTGGAAAATGTTTTCATAAAAAGGTCACACCAAAGAAGGGTAATCCATACAAAAATTAACCATTGGATATTATACATAATATGAATCATATAAAAAATATTTGATACCAAGGTTTTAAATCTAACATCATATGTGTGAATAATATATATTGGTTTTTATTTGATATCGTTGAAAATGGTGATACTCTATTTTTTAAATTTTAGGATGTCAAATTATTTAAATAACACATCCTTTAGGAAATAAAAATATATAATGGTCTAGGTAGGTCCATACTTCTATAATAGGTATGCACATAATCCAAAAAACTAGTGAAAAACTAACTTTCCTTCTATGTGGATGAAGTAATTCCCTTCATGCAATAAATAATATCACACTTATGCACATGTGTATCCATATTATCAGCCACCCAATACTTAGGTAACCTTAGGGTTATCCAATAATAAATATAGGAGGTATACAAATGCACAATAGGTTTATATGGAACATGTATCACTAATACACCTTCACTCTACATTCATCTGACTGGTGGTGTGGCCTCACCAACTACTGTAATTAGTTGTGTAATGGATTCTATGGCTTCTTAAAGTGATTGTTAGGTTTCAAATTGTCCTTTATTTATTTCCACTCTAATCTAAGTCAAAACACTCATCTAGTGGACCAAAACCCCTCCTAAAGGTGATATACTATACTGCATAGTATCCACTCAATGTACTGGCTAAGTATCCACTGGGTCAAGGAGTGTATATAGGACTAACTGCTTTAGTAGACTCATTTCCTCCACTTGTATGAAAAACAATCATATGTCACCTACCTATGAAGTGTCCTAATATTATTACTCTAATTTTTAATGATGTGGATGAGTATGCACACAAGGTTGAGGGGATTCTAGCACTCCTTTAATAGCTCCCTTGTATTTATCCTCGTCATAGGATCCCTTAGTGTCTCCCTTCAAGACTCATTATTGATTGATATCACTCATTTCCTCATCACTTGAGCATAATTACTCTACATGAGATTCCTCTTCATGCCCTTCCCATTCTCTATGGTTCCTCTCATTGTCTCCTGAGTTAGACTCCCTCTTATCCCTAGGATCCATATCAGCCATTACCTTTACCGATTATCATCATATCTATGCCACTTGATCTCATGGTATCTTAGTCATTCCATGCTAGAATTATCTAGGCTACATTTTAGATTTTATACCACTTCAATTTCAACCTTATGTGCAACTCACACACATGATGCTTAACCTACCATAATTACATGATAGAACCCAAATCTCACATTCTTGGAGTCTTCATTTCTCATCATTATAGCAATAAAATGTGACCCATCCCAACATCAGAATCAAAATGTTATGTTACAGTCTAGTAGCCACCAATGTGCCAATCCCTTTGAGTGCCCTATAACATTTTAATAATCAATTCCTGCATTAACATATCATGCAAGGGGGACATTGTGCACTCACCCAAGGCATAAATAAGGTAAAATCATGTTGGTTGAGGTTAATTACATGTAATTTTGGGTGGGTTGGAGCATGGACTAATGAATCCTACCTTTTCACTCATTTCCCTTTTATCATACTTAAAACTAACTTATATATACTTGTGTTAATATCTATCTCATTTACTTTAAGCAATCATAACAAAGATAACTAAGTGGTATCTAAACCTATCAAAGCACAAAAGACATAATTCATTTCATCAATCATTATGTAATAAACATGCAAATTTATTGATTATATTAACACTATTACACATTTTCTCATGATTTACAAGGGACAACTTATGATTAAAATGTTATTAGTTTCTCAATATTTTATCTCTATCCTAAGCTAGTGTCACAAGATTTACTATATCCTTTTTAAAATCTATAATGTTACCCAAATTTATTCATCTTCTCTATTTTACAAATAATCTTGTCAAAAATCCTCTAATAGCTCTAAAATTAGTAGTACATTATATTCTATAGGATCATCAAAGATCTTTATACCACCAACTACAACCACCTTACAGTTATTGCACCATTATGGTTACCTAGAATTTTAATGTGTTCTGATGCTTAGTGCAATATACCATCATATTCCACCATTGATTCATAATTATTTGTCAATATTCACTACCAAACTTAACTCACATTATAATTCCCCCACAATCCTAATTGGAGGTCTTGGTGGTTGTGTGTCTGGAACATGATTATTTTGTCATTTAGTGCACATGGACATAGTTTTTAGTAATTTATGTCTATTGTGATATCAATATATTTTAGGCATATATGTAGGTTATTTGTTTATATTATTCATTCCCTTTTTGGGTCTTTTCCTAGTGTGTGCTTGTGTATGTCAGTCTCTTAGGACTTAGCCAATTTTTTAGGATCAACAAGTCACCCCAAAAATAAGTATCTATATCATTATTCTCTTTTATTTATTTACTTAGTAGATAATTTTTATTCTCTTATTATTATAGTAGATGCATGTTATTTTTAAATGAATATGTTTCTACTTATATTGAATATTTTGATATAATCATAGGGTTCTTAGGCTTTCCATTTATCACCTTATTTACATTGGTTGAACATTGCACCACTTATTTCTTACTTAGTTTATTGTTTGCATAGTTTCGTATTTGAAACTCTAATGGATCAAGGTTACCCTTATTCATCAGTTCCTTCAATGTGGTATCTTTATTACATCCTTGATATCACCTATTTTTCATGATTACTACATCATTGATTTACTTTGGGATCTAGTTATAATCATATATTAGGCATAAGATCTAGAACCTTATATTATTTCTATTGAGTGTGGATTACCCTCTGTTAGATCTACAACCACCCTAAGCATTATTATTATATTGCCTAAGAATACACAAGATCTATTATTGTGACCTTGGTTTTTATCATATTATATAAATAGAAATGTGATTGTTATTGGTTATCTTATCCCATACATACATTATGTTGAACTTGAATATAATTTTTATCATATCTCTAGTTGGATCATTTTCATGATTTTCCTTTTTAATTCGTAACATTTTATTCATAAACATCATACATCTTGGTGAATATTTTCATCCCAATTATATCATCCAACCAATATAATTTCTTATGTCTATAATTATATAATTAACCTAATATATTTTTTACTATTTTAAATACTATATCGACCAACCTGATATATTTATTATTTTTGTTAACTTTATAGGCAAACCTAATACAATTTTCATTTTAATTAAATTATATCAATTATCCTAATAGAGTCTTATTTTTTTTTCTTTTTGTGTTAGTCTACCTGATATAATTTGTTTCTAATTTTCCTATGCTACCAACCACATCAACTAGTTTGATATATTTTTTTCCTTCTCTTTCAAAATGAAACATCTTTTATATTAATATGAATAGAGAAATAACCAAGATTTTCAAGGATTTTATGCCAATAATATTAATTATATGGAGTTAACCAATACTCTCAATAATTTTAAGTTCATGCCTTACATTTTTTTCTATTTATCAAGATCATTTTTTTAATCATTTTAATATGATTTCAATTAGATCAAAATTCTATGAGACATACAAAATGAAGCCTAAGAAATTTCAACTACTTGAATCCCATGAATCTAAGGGTGAAGAAGAGTGTGACCTAGAGTATACAACTAAATTGAAAATATTTCTCCAATATCATCTTGATAATAGGGGAAATGACTCTATGTTTATATATCACATCAAGATGGAACCCTATGTGTAAGTCCTCCTTACCCTACTCACTGTTTCTCATGAGACTTCCCTTTTTCCTTATTCATCCACCATGTCTAGTATAGCCACTAACATGGTTTGTATTTAATTTAGTGGACCTACCCAAATTTATAATATCATTGTTAACATTAATTACACTTGTATTCCATTTTAACAAACCAATTAAGCGTTTACTTCTAAAAAAAATACTACCAATCTAAACCAAGTAATCTTGCATTATTATACCAAATGGCTACCATGAAATCTTATAAGAATTCTCAAATGTTACAATTGAATTTTTTTTTTATGAAAATGCAATCTAAACCCAAAAATTTTCATTAGGTAATTCTAAATCAAAATTCCCCTACCCCTATATATTCTCTTGGTAACCTCATTTTACAACTTCCACTTCATAAAAAAGTCATTAAACACCTTCAAAATCAACCCTTAGTCCCCCATATTTATAAAAATTACATTTTTGGGATTGATATTACAATATCCTATAATTTATCTATTTATTTTGATATATATTTGAGTTCCTTTGGTAATATTTATAAGGATTTGATTAAATTTAACACATTTACCACTACCAAACTATATTAAAAACCCTTTAAAGTGATTCTTTAGAATGGTATAATCAACTTAATTTTATAGATTAGAATAATTATTTAATGCATTTGTATAATATTTTCAATGCAATAATTTACTTAAAAATAATTTAGCCAACTTTATCAATTATAAACAAACAAAACATGATACTACCTAATATATTTATCAAATATTGGAATTATTTAGCTAATAAAGTTAAGCACAATATGATAAAATAATTCAACATTTTGAAATTATTTACTACCATATTTAACACTATATTTCAATCCATTTTGAGGTCCTTCAATCCTAAATTCTTAGATGAAGCCTTAGACCAAGGTAAATGATAGGACCATGTCCTAATAAAAATTGAGCCTTCCTAACCTAAGCAAGGATCTTGAATTATTATGAAACTTAATAATAAGTATTATACTAATTATGGCATCACTAATACTTATGAATCTAATATATTAATTCATACCATTATTATAGGAATCTCCAACAAAGTGACTCTCTCCCAACCCATAGTGGGAATTCCCTTTAAGTCTCCTCCTCCTCCTCCTAAACAAATCAACACTTTTGATGTTAATACACATCTTAACCTTGATGAGCTTAGGATATTCCCTACTAGACCCTCACCTAGAGATGTTGATTCAAATTTTCTAATAATAATTGGAAAATCACAAAAAAAATATTGGTTCCATGTTTTTTCAGATCATTCTTGTGAAATTTTCAAGTAACTTAAGCATCTAGCATTTCAGTTTCTACTTGATCACAATTTTGATCATAAATTCATGATTAGAAAACAAAACTAATCTTATGAAAAGGTCACTAAGATTCATGAGTATAAATTTAAGTATGAAACATTTAAACAATATAATGTTCACCTTGTAATTCATATTAACCCTCTTTATAATCATACTAAAAGATAGCAAGCTACCAGTCAATCTCAAACATCTTCACATCCAACTACCAATGTTTTTGAAACCATAGCTAACCCTCACTCCTTGAAAAATGAGGGGAACTTAGTGAACATGTAAAATAAGAAACATATGGCCATACTTATTTATCTTCATCTAATTATGTCATGCATCTCTCACCTAGCTTACATAGATGTTCTGGATTATATTCCATGTAAATATTTAGTTTTCACATCTAGATAAATCATCACTTCCATCCCTTCAAATAAACAAACTATTTTATATATCTTGATACATTTTATTTTAAATTCAATCATATCATCCAACCAAATATAATTATTTAATTTCACAAATGTATAAGCCAACCCACTATAGTTTATAGTTGCCATAACTATATCAACATGCTTGATACATTATTTTATTCTTAGTTTTAATTAGATTATATTAGCTAACCCAATGCAATACTCTTTACCCAATTCTCATTACACTAAATCATCTAACTAGATATAATTTGTTTCTATTATTTTTGTGTCAATAAATAAATCATCCAAGATGATATAGTTGCCTCATCTTCCAATACTAAAATGAAAGTGTCAATTACATACACTTTAGCTCAAAATTAGGTTTATATTCATCTACAATAAAACATGATTATCCTCAAAACATTGTCCCAACATTATAGTCATTTTTATCTCATATTATATTTTATGAGTAGGATCCATATAATGAATTTCTACATTCCCATCTCAAATTTTATATATTGAGCTCATGAGTACTTCTCCATGACATAGAAACTACCTTATGTAACTACTATTTTACATGACATTCCTCGACCACCAACTATGATGAAAGAAACTACCTTAACCAAGTCTAAGGAGAGTATCATGAAATAATGTGAAGAGATGTATATCTATGTTCATAGCATAATAGAC
>JARHVA010000222.1:355000-442500 GCA_037957365.1 Torreya grandis | reverse complement strand
TTATATTCATGGGTAAAACTCAATACTTGGCCTCATGATATATCTTAGGTACATTAGGGTGTGTTAGTATAGTAGATAGGGG
Organism: Torreya grandis; assembly: GCA_037957365.1. Classification (NCBI taxonomy): domain Eukaryota; kingdom Viridiplantae; phylum Streptophyta; class Pinopsida; order Cupressales; family Taxaceae; genus Torreya; species Torreya grandis. The sequence continues at coordinate 442,418 of JARHVA010000222.1, read as the reverse complement.
TACAAGGTCTCTCACATATATCACATTTTACTGACACATATTTTCTCATGCAACTACCTAATCTTCACCATAGATTGATGGCTCTATAATGGATCCTGAGGAGTGGGGAACATGTGATAAGATGGGATCCATTTTAATTTTCATGAATTTATCCTTCATGGTATATTATTTATACTTCACTTGTTAACTAAGTTTACACTTTCTAGGTTGGTATCTCTATCTCTTTGATGTTGATAACTCTTATCCTTTCCCACTTGATTAGAGTGTCTTATCCCCAATTAATTTTTATACATCACCCTTGCAATGCTTTACATCCTTATATCTCATTTTTTCATTATGAATATTCCATTAAAGGGTATTTTTGTTAGTTTATCACATTACTATTCTTTATATTCCCATCTTATATATTTTTTCTTCAGAATTGACTATTATCTTTCATTTATATTACCTCTTGGATTTTTTTAGTTTGTGAATTACATTGTAAGAACTTGGGGAATACAACAAGGCCTATTCCCATTACATTTCATTTCTACACCATCTTCATCATCATAGTTATCTCTCTAGATTATTGTGTTTTCATACATTTTTTTCTTTATCATAAGCATTGATTCATAATTTTCACTCACTAGAGTCTTTTATTTATTTTGTTGCACATCCTTGATGACTTTATTTTACACCTATCTTACACTGGATGTTCTTACAATCATCTTATTTTTCTAATTTTTACATTAGATTTTACTTTTATTATAGTAGATGATCTTTTGGTCATATCATATCCTTGTTTGATTATATTTAATATTTTATTAAATTGGATATTCATTTATACAATTATATTTCACATATTGTGCCTTATATTTTCAACTATCTTCCATTTTTATGTGATTTATATTTTTTTATTAAAACATTATATATATATATACATATATGTATATATATATGTATGTATATATATATATATATATATATATATATATATATATATATATATATATATATATGTATATATGTATATATATATATATATGTATATATGTATATATATATATGTGTGTGTATATATATGTGTGTGTGTGTGTGTATATATATATATATATATATTGTTTTATATTAATATTTCCATTTTATTTAAATTTTATATATTTTTCATTTACTAAACATATTTTTTTTATTAATTTTTATATCTACTTACTTAATGTGTCATTTTTATACTATTTTGTTCCTATGTATTTTATCACATTTCCTAAAAAAGAATAAAACATACATCACATGATAAAATCATCATATCATGATATTATAATCATAAAACATTCCAATGCAAAAATTTTACAAGATCATGTATAAAAAAATAATGTGAATTAACAATACATATTTCAAATGTTTTTAACATATGTACATCTATAGTTATGGACTAACTTCATCCCTCAATGGGAAAGGAACCCTGCTTACCAATAAAGTTGTATATATATATGCCTTTAGAGAATTATATAATGTATGAGTATGAGACCACAATCATGAGGCCTCACCTTATGCCCTATCTATCTCTATCTCTAGCTCAAGGATCAATTATGTTATCTCCCTCTTATGTTGTGTGTTAGCTATATAATAAAATAACTATCTCTTTATCTTATATCCATATGTGCCATGATCAACTATTTCATGTTATATCCACTCCTTTTGGTAAGACTATAACTAAAACAATAATAAGAATTTTATGTCACATCTATATATCTTGTGTAGCTACCCCTACCGGCTTGAATTAACTAGTATGTTCATTGGTAGCATGTATAATGAAATCCACCATGGTTGTGGTATCATGATAAATAAACATGTCATCTAGGATCTCATGGTGTGTGATCTTGACCATATCTCTACATAGTGTCATATTTATTATAGAATATAAAAACTCAAACCAAATTAACATGAAATCTCCATATATATCAAATGTAAAAAGTAGATCTATCATTAGTACCTAACATGCATATCTAAAATACTAAAAAATAAAGTGATAGTAAATAATTACTATACTTTATACCTATTTATGGAATTACCTATATTAAAATATCTCTATCTACTCTTATTCCAAGGATAGGTCATTATCTTGGCTCAAACTCAAATAAGATCATACCCATCTCTTTCATTTAACCACTAAGACCTGACACCTTGATGACTGAACTCACCCTCAAATGACCCATTTATCTCAACTTAATGTTTTGGCCTTGTCATAAATACTTATGGATCATCTCTCACTTAATACTCTACACTCCTCTCCAATCACTACCAATATAATTATCTCCCCCCATGTGGGGTATGCAAAGGTATAAAAACTAGGACATCAACTAGTACCCCCTCTCCTCCCACTCCTCTTAGCATTATCAAGTGCCTCACCCAATGGGATGGGACTAATAGTGGTGTTGTCTGATTTAGATATAAAAACTATATTATTAATCAGTCACATAATTTAGCCTCTACCTATATGCAATGGGAAATGTAATAGATCTATAAATCAATCTTTGCTCAAAGAATATAAATCCTACTTACACTTTTGATTGGGGATACATTAGATAATTGGGGTCATGACCAAGATGGATCCACTAGACCTAATCAAGGGATCTCATACCATAAATAATATCACTAGGGAGGGTTATAAATCTTGTATTTAATCAAAAATACGTAGTAACCTTGAATAGGTCTTATTTTTTCATATTAACTATACTAATAATAAGTAAAGAAAAATCTAATCTAGTGCTCACCAAATCTTGTCGCATAAAGTGTGGGTAATTAAAATTAAAATTAAGCATGCATAGGAGACACATACTCATGTCAATTTATGTAGAATCCTAATACATGGAAGAGAAGTGAAAATACATACACACACACACATATATATATATATATATATATATATAATCTTACAAAGAAGGAATAAAGTTAGGAATACTTACCTTCGAATATTAACCCATCGAGCCATAATCTCTCCCTTGGCCAAGGTGCTTCATAGAAAGTTATTGTGGTATGTACGGATGACAAGGATAAATCATATCTAAGCTAAAAAAACTATCACTACATCTAGAATACTTCTCCATAAGATAATTTATATATCTAAAAAAAAAGTACGAAACTTTAAGCTTGTTCCTCAAGTATAATGGTGGATAAGTATATGCACAGTATATCTTACTTCTTCTCTTCTCTTAGAAATGGAAAAATGAATGTGTTTATATAGGTGGATCTAACCTTAAACCCTTTTGAAATTTTATTTTGAAAAGGTCATCCTAGTTGACTTATTATCATAATTGATAAAAATAAGCTAGGTCATAGACTAGGTCAGCTATGGGTCGACCTAGTCCCAAATAAGTTTTGTGGATAAGGATACAAGGTTGATGTGGCTAATTATGTAATGTAAACTACCAAAAGGGGGTTTATGTTATGAAAAGGGATAATTAAGGTGGGATAGTATTAGAGGAGAGTGAAAAATAAGATTCAAATATTAGGGGAATGGTTTTAGGAGACAAGTGTGTAGATAGTAAGTGGCAAAAAAGGGACAACAATCTTGAGAAACACAAATGGTCTGCCCACCCCTTTCCTGATACAACCCTTAGGGCATGCACTTAGAGAGATTGAGACTCAATGGGTTCATACAATATAAAAAGATTCATTAATTGATAAATTTTTAAAATATTATGTGTATACATATACCCCACTCAAATCTCATCACATGTCACATAGGTGGAACATGGGATGGTGGTTCAGGAAAAGAACATAGTGACATAAAATGCTAAAGTTGAATAAAGTGTAGTAAGGAATAAATACGATAACTAAAAGGACATGATTAAAAATCACATATCTTTACTTACCTTAGTGTTTTATATAAATAGGGATATGTAAAAGGTGTCCAATTTAGAGAACATTAGGTGAACTTGTGGAGATTAATGAAAAATAAAAAAAATTAAAAAAATTTGTAACAGACATATAATGGGTGAAAATATTTTATATTATGTTAGTATTCCATAACATTTTATGGTTTGAAAAAAGAGTTGGTAGAGACAAAGATATGATCAAAATAAGGAATCTGATGATAAATATTTGAAAGGTAAATGATTTAGAATAGTAAATATAAATAGGGTGAAATTAATTCATTTTTCATTTTTATTATTTTGAGAAAATAGAGCTCTGAGAGACCTAGTGGGAGACCACAGATCTAGGATGGTGGGGAGAAAACAATTGAGACAAGGAGGATTCATAGCAGCCACAACAAGTGTATCATTGGTAATCAATTAGAATTTTCAAATTTTAGAGTATTTTTATTTGAAATCGAGTGATTTATAGAAATGTGACTATTAGGCAAAATCTAGATATCAGAATTAACCCTAAGAAATTTATTTGGGTACTAGGGTTCAAATGAGGTATTGGGTAAGAAGGATTCAAACCAATAAATACCCAAGGCATTTATGTAAATTAGTCAAAAAATTATTTTAGTGAAAGAATAAGGTTGACTAGGTAAACATAGTTGGCAGAAGACAAGAAAAAACTAGTGGGATGACTTAGTAGTAAGTGGTTGACTTAGTTTTTTAGGTTAATTTGGTTGAAATTAAAGAAAACCAATTTATTTTTTTGAAAATTTTAATAATATATTTTCATTATTAATGAGATGGAGGTCTAATATATTTTTTATTTGATATTTTGTATAAGTGCTAGATATTTTGGTGATTAATTGATGCCTCATGGTTACCTAGTTTGCTAGAGCAATTGATAGATGTGGATAGAGAGAGATTGGTTTCATTGGGATTGGGAGGTATCATAGAGATGAGATGAATCTTGATGATTTTTGATCTCATTTTCATATTTCTTGGAACATGGGAATGGTTGACCAACACTTTTTTATGGGTGGTGGATGGGGATATCATAGAGGTAGGTATGACACTATAAGATGTCCATGTATTTATTAGACTACCTATAGGAGGGACACCAGTGATGATAGGGTTATAAGATGATCTAGAAGAGAGACAATCTGTATTTAGGTGGGTGACATGCTCAAATATGATCTACTCAGGGATGAGGGTGAGCTTATTTGATGTTTATATTACATAGATTATAGATATCTAGAAGGATATGATTGGAATTTTGATAGTATGAGTATTGTGTTAGAATTTGAATGACTAGGTATCATTATATGTGATATCCTTGTGCTAGTCCATATTAGATTAGGGAGTGATTTATGATTTTGGGTCTGCCATCTAGGTCTAGCTCATGCATGATATGTATGGGATGTTGTCTAGAGTGTAGAAGACCATGGGACTAGTGGTTGTTTAGTACATGGATATATGAGAGGTTCTTAATGTATTGTCTAGTTAGTTGTCCCATGTGTTTGATGATAGGTTACATTGAGTTATTATATGGAGATAGGAATAGGTAGTGGGTCATGCCCTATATGTGAGTATTATAGATAATTAGATGAGGAGAGATTGTGTGGTATCCTTATACACATATTATTACTATTTGGCCTAGTTTTGAAACTATGGTATTAGGGATAGCTTGAGTACAAATCATGGGTCACTATATCTGGTGGTGTAGAGTTGTAGCTAGTGGCATGCTTGTTAGGACAATTTGGAATCCCATACCTATTATTTCCTATAGTGGTGCCTACATTTTGGGTATGACATGAAAGAGATCTAAGGGGGATAGGAGGAGGAGGAGATCTAGTCAAGATATTGGATATCAATCTATATTATGTGAAATCATGGACTAGTTGAGCATGATATTTAGTAGCTAGAGGAGAGGGCATGGATATGGATGTATGGGTCTAGTAGGTACCATAATAGTAAATATAATAGTAGGAGAAGTAACCACCTTGAGCATACCACTGATGAATATTCCATCGGTGGGATTGATCATAGATGGGACTCATCACATATGATGACTTGACAATCAACCCAAAGTAGAGTTGGTCAATAGAGGCACCATTGAAGAGAGGCTTGAGGTATACATGGGTGGTGAATCTAGGTTTTGATTTGATAGGGAGATGACCTATGGATGAGGTGCTCTATGGATGGTCTGATGGAGAGACCATGATTTATGGACAAGCAGATGGGGAGATGATGATTGGTGACACTAAGATAGATAAGAAAGGTGTTGTAATAATTTTAGTCTTTATGATAGAATACTAGTTGCATATGATTATAGATAGATAGATAAATTTTGAGATGTATATGTGATTTTATATCTATCTAGGTTATGGTTTTTATATACCTTATGATAGATGAGACCATATGGGGATACCTATTCATGGAATCACACCATGACATTTTGGATGGGGTGATATCACCATACATCCCTACCATGTTGGATGATCTTATGGTGCCATCTATCCCAACTCAATCAGGCTAGTTTAGATAGGTGAGGGAGGTCATGAGGTAGCTACAGACATGTGTGGATGGATTATAGCTACTAGAATGGGTTGGATAAGGAGAGGCATAGGCTTAATAGTCCTTGGATTAGGAGAGAGTTTCACACATGGCTACCACAATCCAAATGGGATAGGTACAAGACTAGGTGGCCAACCTATATGTATAGTTAGTAGGGTTGAGATCTTGAACTACCTCATTATAGTTTACTATTTATAGGGGATGGTTTAGGTAGCTATGAGAAACATGTCTAGGCCACGAGATAGGCATGATAGAGCCCAAACATAGATTTGAAGTGACATATTTTATATTTTAAAGAAAACAACATGATATATATTATTTTGATATTTGTATTAGAAATCATGGGTTATAGTTTGTTTTTGGTTGTGTATACATGGATATATTTCTTTCTATCACATGTATTTTGATTTTGTTTTATATTCTATGGTAAATATATGTGGAGAGTTTTATTTTATATCATTATGTAGTACACATGCATGGTTAAAAAGAAACAAACTAAATGGACCTATAAAACTATAATTAATAATAAACAAATGCACTACACACTATTTCATAATGTGAAATGTGTATTAAAAAAATATGACTAAGTATAATAAACCAAAAAAATGGTAAACAAGAGGACAAAATGTTTTTAAACCATGAAAAGATTGGCACCAAATTAAAACGAGTAAGATCACACTAAATCATATTGAGAAGTATGAAAATAATGTAATAAAATGGAAAGAACATGAATGCAAATGGTATAAAAAAATCAATTAATTCAATCAATAATACTAAATCACATTAGGAAGTATAAAATAGAAACAAAACTGGAAAAATGGTCTTAAATCAAGCACACTAATTCAAGTTGGGAAGTATGAAAAACTTAAGAAAAATGGTTGGATTCTTACATGCAATCATAAAATAAGAATATAAAAGTGAAATATTAATGAAGTAAGCATAAAACATACTAAATAAATATTTTAAGCATGTCGATGAGATGTAACTCATAATCAATCATATCTTAACTCATATTTGACACATGTAATTTTGCTGTGACTTGGGTATTAGAAAATTTTGTGAGGAAGACCAGGTCCTATCCATGGTATTACAATGCAACTCACAATGAGAATACCAAGGAGGTGGAAAAAAAGCATAAAATATGGTAAAATGTGATTTTGGGAGTGGTAATGTGAAAATGTGGTAATTTGTGAAGAGGGTTTCATCCTTTCCAAGGTCTTATAATACAACTCATAAATGGAATCCCTATGGGAGTGATTAGTGAATAAAAAAATATTTATCAAGGTGAAATATGAGGATTATAGGGAATGAAATAATGTAATTTAATAATCACAACATAGGCATCTTATGAGAATAATTTAGGAAACATGAGTCACACTAAGGATATGGAAAGACACTAAGTGACTAGTGACAATCAATATACAAAGGATACATGTTCACTCTAGGCACAAAGTTGTGTAGCAAAATAAGTGTGGTACTAAGATCTACTCATTTTGTTTGTTTGTAACAATAAAATTAAAATGGACCTACCTTCTGATAATGTGTTTCCCATTCCTTAGGACCCCTTATAGATCCATCTATCTACTGTCAAGATTGGGTACTCTAATGAGAAAGTAGGTAAAACTAAAAGATTTTTTAATTCTCTTCTTCCATTCTAATAGACTATCACACCCCAATGAACCTTGAATCTATCATGAGGACAACTATGGAGTTTGAGATTCAATTATAAAAAAGAGATGTGCATAGAATCATGTCTTTTAGTGTAATTTGAGTTTCAAAAATTTTGAATGCTATCTTTTAGATCATTCCCTTTTGTTAGATGATTTGGATTCTAAATGTTTATGGATTTTAAGATTCCTCCTCTATATGTAAATAAAATGACCAATCATGAGAGGTAAAGTGATACACATGAATGAGATTTAGGCTTTGGCTAAAGGAAGATAAGTATCCAAAGACATGATTGACTAGAACTTTTAGGTGAAACTATGAACCATGTTATATCAAATCTCTATGATGTGTATACTTAGTTTTCAAAAGTAAAGAATGGGAATAAGAGGAGATCCTAGGTGGATAGGTAAAAGGATATTATAATGAGATCAATTTTCTACTAACTGATCACATGGTAAATAAGGAATGACTAAAGGAAGCAAGGTTTGTATAACCAAGTCACAATAACAATTATCCATGTTGATAGAGATAAGATAGAAAATAATCATGAAATATAAAAAGATAACCATAGAAAAGGAAATCATGAATAAGAATTATGTAATCATGAAAAATAATACATAAGAGAACATAAGGAATAGAATTACATCATAAGCAACATATAGTGCAAAACAAAAGTCATCATGTAAGATAGATAAGAATTTAACATAATGTCAAATGATATAAAATAGATAAATGTAAATTTGGAGCACATGTCCTTTTCAAATAAATAAAAAATGAAATAACACCATGTTTATGTTCATAAATACTAATATATTTGTCCACACACATTATCCATAAAATATGATAAGTCTTTATGAATTTGAATTCAAACTACAATCAAAGTCTCATTGATCTTAAGGGAAAGTTAAGAGAATACTTCACATCAAATCTCCTCAATGGAAAATGTAAGAATACATGAAGGATCAAGCTGATGAGGACTGTCGTGTAGCATGTTTAAGAGAAGGAATGGGAATGGACTCTATGGGAGATGAAGGGGTAATTGGTGGATAATGAGCCACAGGTGAAGGAGTTAGCATTAAAGAAGGGGCCATCAGGGAAGGAAGATCCATGGTTGAGGTAATCAATGGTGGATAAGGGACCATACGTAGTGGATCCATGGGGAAATAAGGGGTAGCTTTCTTGTAAGGAAAATATATGGGAGGAAGGGTAGTAGGCAAAATAATGGTCATAAGGTGATCCTTGAGATGTTAATGAAGGATGTGGCAATGATTAGTGTGATGATTACCAGTTTGGTGTCAAAGACAAGACACCTCTCCATATTTGGGAAGATATTTAGGTAATACTATCAAGGGAGGTACAACCTTATTTGTGGGATGAGGAGTGGTAGGATGTAATGTATTTATATATTAGTTCATATTATGATAATGTGTGGATGAATGATTATCTATGTTGTGGATTAAACATATACACTTGTTAGTAGAATTTATAGGTGTACTAATAAAAATAATGGAAATAGAAGCCTAAGAAGGTTGGTGTAATGAATAATCTCTAATTTAGTGACCAAAAAAATTATGAATATAACAATATGATAATTGACCCATTTTTCAAGTAAAAGAGAAAGCTATGGTAAAGGAAGTAAACCGTTACCAAGAAAAGATGGGGTTGGTAGAGAGATTAAGCAAGGCTCAACTAAAGGAGTAATAGGATCTAAAATAGGAAGAGACTCATCTAGAGAGAGAATGAGAATATGATCTAAGTTGGGCTCACCTAAGGGAGGGGTAGGATACATAAAATTTTGAAGGACATTTGCAAGCATATCAGGGATAAGTTGATGAAAGGGGTCCTAGTATCTAGCAAAGTGATAGGGACTGTAGACACCTAAAACTAGCCACTGATAAACTCCAATCAGGATTTTGACCAATTTCCACCCAAAATGCATAATTTGGTCTAAAAACACTAAAACATGCTAAATGATGTGAAACTAACATATTCAAGTGCTGATTTTAGCCAGGGTATCCCTAAATGGGGTAATGTTATTTATGGGCCAACTAACTTTGATCAAACCATTTTGAGTGAAAATGCTAATTTTACACCTGGTTGCTCTAGATTTCTCTTTCCTATCAAATATATTGCATAAGATGTGTAACTTTGTTATTTTCTATTGATAACATCCTAAATGGGATAATGGATCTAATGCATCTAACATTGCCTTCCAATTCTAATATAGTCAAATTTTAGACTAATAATAAGGCATTCTGATCAATTTGAGTGATTTGTGCACAAAGTGCTTAAACATGCTTAAGAGATAATCCAAATCATGGCCTAATTAATAATTCTATGGAAACTTTTTGAAAATTTATTTTTGAAAATGAATATTGAATATCTACATCATTAGGTGACCTCATTTCTTGGGAAGACATCCCTAGGCCTTAAATGCCATAAATATCAAGATTCATGCCCTTCATACCTCATCAATGCCTTCCATGATTCCCTATATGCCTCTTAATTTCCCCTTCTTCCAATGTCATGATGAGGATAATTATAAGCTTAATTATAAAAATTGATTTAATCCTCAACCACACATCTCAATCTTAGGATGGATGGTTTAGGTTGATTCTAGAGATTTATAAAAATCTATAAATAGAGAGGCCATGAACATCATTTCAAAGCTATTTTGGTGAAAATTTATAAGGCAAAAATATCTTCAAGGAGCCATTAAAACTAGTGTTACCATTCCAAATTGATTCCAAGCCAAGCCAAGCCACAAGCTCAAGGTGCCAAAGAGAAGAGGAGATAGCCAAGCCTCCTTTAATGAAGACTTCATGAGCACAAGTCGAGCAAGGCACTACAAAAATAATTTTGGAGCATCCAAGGAAGGTAAAAGAGGGTTTATTTTGTATTTTAGTTTTGTGTTTTATTCATGTTTTTTAACTAATCTCTCCCTAGTGTCTAGGCCTAGAGAGGTTATTCTAGTTAGTGTGTTTCTTTCATTGTGTTTTCATCTTTGGAACTAACACCATACTAACCATCCTCTCTTGAGTCAAATTCTTAGATCCACATATGGCACACTCATTGGGAATAGATGCATCTCACACCTAAATAAGATAATTTTACAAATTTAAAATATTTATTTGGACCCTTAAAACTCTTGTAAATTGGTTTTCTAACTTTATTTTACCATTTTTGTCTGCTATGGTTTTACACAATAACTGATGTCAACAAGTAAGACTGACATCAATTATATATCTTAACCAACATTAGTTAGTAAAGCTGAGATTAGTTATATACTTATCATCAGTTAGTAAAACCAACATCATTTGTATACCTATTGTTAGTCACATTGGTATAACTGATGTTATTTGGATAACCAACATTAGTTAGAATATGTAACTGTTATCGGTTATATAAATTGATGTCAATCACTATGTTTTTCTTAAAACATAGAATTGAGAGCTCTTTTTCTAAATTTTATTATTTCAAACCAAAAAGATCTTCAAAGATAAAGGACATGCTGACATTTTTGCTATAGGACCAAGCTTGACATTTACTAAAAACATGTTTTAAATCACCTTTTGCATGCTTAAAAATAAATTAGGAACTTTGTTTTGGTGTTTAATGAAAAATGTAGATGCTTAGATGAATGTTTATAAAGTTCACAATATTAAGACCAAGGGGTCAAATGAACACCACCATATTTTTCATTTGGGCTTAAAATTAAACACACTTGTTAATTTTTATTTTCAATAGTTATTTAATTAGATTTTGTTTGGAAAAAGAGGAATGTTGCGTGTATGATCTTCCATTTGTCTCCTTTAGGTAACCCTTGGATTAAAAAGTGCCATTCCTATTGCATAAATCCTAGTCCAAGGTTTAGAAATAATGTCATCTAAATCACTCTCTAAAAACTCATTAAAGTTTGGGTGACCTTGAAAATGACCCTAAAGTCTTTCTATTAGTCTTTTATTTTCATTCAAACTTAGATTGTGAGGGAGATTTAATTACCTCCCAAGTTACTTAGGGAAGCTTTGACTTAGGGTTTCATCTCTTAGAATTGACTTCACTTACTCCTTTGTAGTTACACATAGGATGTATCTGCATTTAGACATCACACTACATTGAGCAAATAATAGGATGTAGTGGTTGTAAAAAGGACTAGACCTTTTTACAACTAGCTAATGCCACAGTCACCTAAGTTTTGTGCTTATCTTTTACATCATTTGATGTGAAAGTCATTATGCAATTGATTCCCCTAGAAATGTTTAAAACTTGATATTTTAGTCAACCCCACATGGCATACCCTTGCTAGGATTAGGATGATTATACTTAGTGTATTTTGGTAATTTTCTCAGTTGGTATGTTTTGAGACTAAAAATTGTTTATTTATTCATAAGCCATGTCAAAAAAATGTATTTGAGTTGAGGAGGGTAGTGTTATGCTACCCAAATCATGTCAAACCACTTGTGCCTTTGAGTATTTTTAAACATAGCATTGATCACATCATTCAATCATGCTTACGATTTTAGGGTGCTCAATTTGTTTTAAGACTTATTTCACCTTGTGCCAAAAACCATTTGTTCCAAAACATGTCATGAATACCATTTGGACCTTTGTCCTATGTTGTCATGTTATCCAATCTTGTCTAGTTTGTTTGGTAAAATCCTAGTTTTCAACATTGAATTTTCAATTAGCTTTGTCAAGTTTAGATCCAAACATTGATTGATTTGTTTAGGCCTTAATTCATGGGGATAATACATATATCTTTCTCTTTTGTGTTACATAACTTTAGTTAATCAGTTACCTAATTTTGAAAACTATTGATGGTTTATTTATTAAGTACCTATCCTTATCATTGTTGGTGCCTTTATTTGGGAAAACACAATCTTTCTTCAAAGATCCTTTTAATTTATTCCTTATGCCAACTGATCATGTTTATTTTTGATTCCATGTGTTGAGTCTATGTCAAAGTTGTTTCCAAACTTGTTAGATTAAATGAAATCACATTAGCCTTTGTTTCAAGTCTAGATTTGACACCATTTGGCTAAAATTCCTAGCATATGCCTATTTTTTTAAGCCTTGATTTTGACTCCACATTTAGATAAAAGACCTATCAACTCAAATTTTCCCTTTCCTAGTTTAAACTTTGTTTGGAACACTTTGACCTAAACCTTTGACATGCTGATTTTTAATCAGATGCTTGAGATTTTGTGCATATGACATTTGACATTAAACATTTGATGTTAGACCATTTTATGCCAAGTCTTAACACAAACCATTTTGGAGATACAAATCCAATTTTAAACCACATTGAAGATACAACTTCACCCCTTTGACCAAGTTAGACCAAGCTTGAACCATTTATCCTTTGGATATTGTTTTTTAGAGTTTATGGAACTCCAAGCCTTTTTATTTTAGAGATTTCATCATTTACATGGATATGTCTAGATACACTTATGGTGGATTCAATTAAAATCCAAAGTATGATAAAATAGCCATATAAAATGACTTTTATAGCTTTAGTCAAGACCCCAATGATGCTAATATGGTTTGTGAGACATATTTCTATCCACCTCATATTAATCATTCATGGGAACAAAGTCATGAAATGACTTATGATGCAACCTAAGACCTTGATTGGTATGAAGAGTCTTGTAAAGAGGACTTTGAAGACCTAAATATAGATCATGTTTTTTGGGATGCAGATCCATACCTTCTTTATAATAATCAATACATGGAAGATAGTCAAGAACCAACTTTGAGCCAACTCATGACTGGGATGATATGGTTTATGAGGAAGACTTGGATGCTTTTACTTATGAAAGTAATCAAGTTTCATGATGTCCTTTTTTTATTTGATCATTGGCTAACCCAAACCCTCCTTTAGATTATATGAGCTATCAAGCTCCACACTATCTAAGGAATACCATTACCATTCTTAGACCTAGTCCTTTAGCTTGTGCAAGCAACCAAGCTCCATAATTCCCAACCATTTCTATAATAGGATCTCATCCTTTGGTTTATGTGATCAACCAAGCTCCAAAATTCCCCTTCATCATTCTAGGATTTAGTAATTTAGCTTGTGTGAGTAATCAATCCCCATAACACCCTATTGTTACCATTTCAGGACTTCATCTTTTGGCTCAGGTGAGAAATCATGTTCCCCAAGGACCTACCATTATCCAACCATAAGTTATTTCTTATCCATTACCAATCCCATCCAAACCTCAACCCATCTAATCATTTAAAGACTAAGCTATGTTTGAAACTAGTATTTTCCAACTCATTGGCAACCAAGGCCAAGAGAACCAACTAATCCAAGATGTTTTTGTTAAACTAACCATTTGTGATAAGTCAACATATGATGAATTGCCTATTGATCCTATACCAATTTTCAAGGAGTATCACTTTAATGATCCAATCTATGTTGAGTCACTTCTTAATGATTATAACTACCTTTAGGCAAATCATTACCTCGATCATGTGCCTATTTTTCAAGAGCCTCCTATTGACAAGCCAATCTCTGAGGAGTTGTCTCTTGACCTTTTTCCCATCCTAGAGAAGTCTCACTTTGATAAACCCATCTTATTAGAGCCCATGATGCCATTATAGGTTATTATTTATCCAATACCAAGCATTTAACAAGACATCATTATAATAGAGCACCCATCAAATGAAGAATCAAAATTACAGTCAGTTTTTATTCTTGAATTGACATCAATTTTAGCATCAAAATTAGAATCAACATTAGTTTCAACATTGGATTCATAGTCCCTTAAGTTAGAATCAGATTAAGATACAAAATATGTTCATGACTATTACAAAATTAGTTATGCATACCTTGTAGATCGATTTGAATACATTTTTGATCCTTCTATAGTTTTTGAGGATGAGTACTTCAACTTTGACACAAGTTTTACTAGTATCTTCTATGAGGATTATGAAACCTCTCCCCATTCTATTACCATTCAATAGGCCATTACCATCAACAAATATAGCCATATTATTAACATTCCATCTCCTACAAGTGTTTATTGGGATCTAAAAAATAACACTTTGTTAAATTGCATCCATGGTGACATAGTAGTTGAAGAAGAGCAAGGAGGCCAAGACCACATTCATATAGTAAAAAAGCACTCTCCTAGTGAACCATTTTTGGAGGTGCTAGGGGACAATCTAAGTCAGAACTCAGCATCTTCTAGTGAAATGTTTTTTGAAGCACTAGAAGATAATCAAATTCAAAAGACAATTTTCATTAATGAAACCTTTTCAAAGGAACTAAGGGAAAATCAAGACAACTTCATTGGTGAAAACCTCTTTGAGGAGTCAATAGCTGAGCACAAAAGTTTTTCACTACTTGATGAAGACAAAATCAAAGATCAAATCAAAATAGCTTCCTATCTACAGCCTAATTAGATGGTATCTACTCTCAAGATCAAACAATAAAAAAATTTGGTGGTCCTATTGAGGGAACAAGTATTCAACCCCACCACAACTAAATTTATGTTGAATCTAACATCAATAACATTACGTGTGACTAAAAGTCATGATCTTCATTTATTTCCAAACCATTACCCTTTCAATTATCATCTACCATTCCATTTCACAATCAAACCTACCATCCATTATTTATTCTTGTTTACAATCCATGGCAACACTTTCCTTTATAGAGGCTAAAAGGATACCTTCTCTCAATGTTTGAAGGAATCAAAATCAACAACCAATGAAGATCATAAAAGCATTTTTGACAACCAAATTTTTAGGTAGTTCTTAACAAAGTAGTTATTCAAATGAGGTGTGGGCTATAAATTAACATGATAGAGTATTCTATTTGTATCATCTATTTATTAGGATGTGTATCTCCATCTCAATAGGAAAAATAGAATCATATGCCATTTACCACACCTAGTCCAAAAACATGTACCATACTATTTCATATTGCCATGACATTGTTGTTGTTACATATACCTATTTTCCATTGTCACATATTCCTTCCATTTACCCCATCACTTGAGGGCAGCCCTCTTACCATTTTATTCAAATTATCCAACCAATCATTATCCTTAGCAAGACCATGTCATCCTATCATTCCATTCAAATCTAGACCAAAGCTTGTTTTTACTCATCCTACCCAATCCTATTTTTATATTGGTTAGTTTGGCTCTTCTCACACCTTTTATGAGAGGATTCTGATTAATTTTAAATAATCAATCCAATCCATGTTTCAATGATAGTCTATGACAATAATGTGAGATTTGATCTAGCAGGATATCTTTCATTCTATCAAGTTTGTTTATGTGAGCTTGATTATAACTGCCTATGGGTAAATCAATGTCTCACCAGTCTTGTTATTAATTATAAATACCTATGGGAAAATTATTATCATTGACCTATGGCATTGTATCCTAGTTATAAATACTTATGGTTAAAGTAGGGACAACACTTGTTTATCATGCATTATCACATCACCTTACCATTAATATTTTCATTTGACTGGCCATTTGTCAGATTTGAGAACTTGTTGGGACCTAGTTGGTTTTTTCCTACCTTTTGTGTGGATGGAATTACTATAACTTGACATCATTTCAAGACTATGTGGGTCATGCTCAATTCATGTTGAGGTCACCTCAGTCCCCCTTTCCTTATGCTCTCACCATTTTGTGAGCAACCTAAGCCAAACACTCTAACCATTTTATGAGTAGGTATCTTGTCATTCTCTAATGAGTTAAGATACCTCAAAAATCTAAAAAAAATTCATAACATTTCAAAAAATCCAAAAATATTTATCTTGTCTAAGCCTAGTTAGTTATTCTTGATCCACCTTACTAGGGCATGGTCATTATTGAGATGCTTTGTTTTGATTTTGTTTTCAAGCTTTATATTTGTTTTTTTATTTCAATTTATTGGGTTGTTTGTTTATTTATTTGTTTTTTGTTTGTTTGTTCACTTACCTATTTATTTTCTTTCAGCACTGTTGTCTCGACTCGATCTATATGTATGCATTAGGTGATTCCTTGCACACATTATTCTTGAGTCTATCCATATTCATATGTCAATATTATGATTATGGCTTTTATCATTAGTGTATTATTTTTGAGTGCTTATTTGGATCAGGTGTCAGTCTTTATGCATATTTTAGCCAAGTCTTCATGGTGTTCTATTAGTAAGCCTACTATCACATGCTATAGAAAAAAATAGCATCATGAAGGTCTAAAATTAATGGATCCATACAAGTTTCACCTTAGCACCATGGAAAATCCTTTTACCCATCTTGATAAAATCAACCCATTAACCATTCTAGTTGTATCACTATTAATCAGGATGAGCATCTCTTCATTGATAGGTACAACTAAATCATTCTATTGATTGATCTCATTCCTCTATCCATCTCTTTCATCACTTTTTGCCTACTCCTCTTTAATATGTATTCCAAGTTATATCCTTTAGTTATTCTTGCTAATCATCCCTAACTGGGGCACCATCTATTTTAGCCAATCCAAGTCTCCTTAGTGATTATAATTGCCTATGGGCAAGTCATTATTTTGACTTTTATTCATGATTATAACCACCTTTGGGAAAATTAGAATCCTTTTTAAATCAATTAATTCTAGCATTTTCTTATTTTTATTAATCTCAACCATGGGTTAGTTACATCTTTCCTCTTGTTTCTTTTTTGAGGACTGTCCATCAACAAATGTGATGGCCAATCCCTCGAGGGGGTGTCATCATAAGCTTCCCAAAAACATTTGGAGATTTGTTATTTAACCATCATCTTATTTTTGGAATATAGGTCATATCTCATTCTTTGAGAATACATTTCTTTACCTATGGTTTATAATTCCTTCCCAAATAGGGGCAAACTATAGACTTCTAAAACTGGCCACCAATAACCTCCAATCAGGATTTTGACCAATTTCCACCCAAAATGTACAATTTAGCCTAAAAATAATAAAACATGCTAAATAATGTGAAACTAACATATTCAAGTGTCAATTTTGGCCAAGGCATCCCTAAATGGGGTAATGCAATTTATGGGATAGGTAACTTTGATGAGATCATTTTGAGTCAAAATGCCAATTTTGCACCTTGGTGCTCTGGATAGCTCTTTTTTATCAAATATCTTGCACAAGATGTGTGCCTTTATTATATTATATTGATAACATACTAAATGGGATAACTAATCTAATGCATTTGACATTGCCTTCCAATTCCAATCTAATCAAATTTTGGACCAATAATAAGACATTCTGATTAATTTGAGTGATTTGTGTACAAAGTACTTAAACATGCTTAAGAGATAATTAATCCAAATCAAGGCCTAATTAATAATTCCATGTAAACTTGTTAAAAACTTATTTTTGGAAATTTATATTGAATATCTACATCATCAAGTGACCTCATTTCTTGAGAAGACATCCCTAGGCCATAAATGCCACAAATATCAGGATTCATGCCCTCCATGCCTCATCAATACCTTCCATGATGCCCTCCATGCCTCTTAATTTCCCCTTCTTCCAATTTCATGATGAGGATAATTATAAAATTAATTCCAAAAATTTAATTAATCCTCAGCCACACATCTCAATCTTAGGATGGATGGTTTAGGTTGATTCTAGACATTTGAAAAAATCTATAAATACAGAGGACATGAACATCATTAATAAGCTATTTTGGTGCAATGTTATGATGCACAAATATCTTCAAAGATCCATTTCAACTAGTGTTACCATGACAAATTGATTCCAATCCAAACCAAGCTAAAAGCCCAAGGTGCCAAGGAGAAGAAGAGATAACCAAACCTCCTTTGATAAATACTTCATGAGCACAAGCTGAGTGAGCCACTACAAAAAGAATTTTTGAGCATCCAAGGAAGGTAAAAGAGGGGTTATCTTGTATTTTAGTTGTGTGTTTTATTCATTTTTTTAAACTAAGCTCTCCCTAGTGTCTATGCCTAGAGATGTTATGCTAGTTAGTGTGTTTCTTTCATTTTGTTTTCATCTTTGAAACTAACACCATACTAGCCATCCTCTCTTGAGTCAAATTCCTAGATCCATAAGGACCAGCCATAACAAGATACATGATAATATTTTTATAAGAATATTTATAAAATTGAGGTGTGCACACCATCTTTACCTTGTGAATAAGAGGGAAAATGCTAAAATTAGGAATTATATATGATGTAATGCTAGAATAAATATAGAAATACTAAAGTAAAAAGGAATGGTAATAAATAATTTTAGCATTTTGGGATTGAACAAGACCTCCTAATAATGGATCATCTAAGGTATGTCCATCATCATAATCAAGTGTATGAATATTAATGGCATATATAGGGATGACCTTATCATCCAATGTGGTGTGATGAATGGAATTCTAGGTCTTAGTTAATACAATGAGTATATCATCACTAGGTGGTTGACAAGAACATGGATTCAAAGAAGGGGAAGCTAAAAAATGAGATGAGTTGAGAGATTTGAGGTTTTAATCTTGATATTTATCTCATCATAATATTAATTGAGGAGGTTAGGTAGCATATTTCCAATGATTTTAGGGTGACCATTGTAACCTTAGGTGGAGTTGATAGTAAAGTTAAACCATTGAGATTCATGAAATGGAATGCTTAGTAAGGGTTCAAGGGTTATAATCTTGAATAAACCATAGTCTTAGAATTATTTAAAATTAAAAGAGTTAGTGTCACCTTGAATCTTATATATTGATCCATTGTGATTAAATTTGACACATTGGCAAGCCAAATAGGTAACTACTCTCATGCGATGAGTCAATGTCATACTAAGCAAAATGTTATAAGATAGATAAAAGTTTAATATCATTACCTTCACTTAGATAGTGATAGGTGGGATAGTTATAAAAAGCCACACATAGCCTAAGGGAGGCATTTACCTTTAGTTATATAATGGTTTTAATAAAATTAAAAGAGGAAACACAAGTGCCTAAACCCTCATCTATTAAGGCATGTTTGACTTGGACATCATAATTTAGACACTGATAAAAAGAGGAGGATCATTTGCATAAAGTATAATATCATCAAGGATCATAAAATAAATAGGGAATTTTAGGTAAAGAGAAGTGTCCATGGTTTCATCAATGTGTATGGACATCTCTTCACACTATTGTAAAATTCTATCTTCTGATCTAGATAATGTGGTTTTGCATCCTGCTAGGGGAGGATGAGGGATTTTCATTTCAAACAAAAGCTACATAATATTATTATGATGATGTAGATAAGTCCACATAATTTTGAGAAATGTAATTTGAGATGGGAGATTAGTAAGCTCCATAATAGGATCCCACTAATCATAACCCATAAGAGGACTATTAGAAAGAGGTGCATATTGTTGAAGGAGGTCCTCAAAAGGAGGAGTTGAAGTGTATGTGAATTTATGTTGATAAGATGTAGGGGGTTTAATTTTAGGATAATTTTTTTAATTATCTTGAGAATATGGGGTAGTTTATGCAGGTTTGGTTTGAGATAAATTGGAAGAGGTGTTGATAGAAGTTGGTGTATCATTGGTGATAGGTAAAGAAGTTGGAAGAGTGGTAGAAATGGTTTAATAAGTGTTAGCCATGGGAGGTGTTATAATTGGTTCATCAAAAAAATATAAGGTATTCTTTCACCAACTCTATTAAGTGAGTTGGGTAGGAGTCTTGGATAACATGAAAAGTGTGGGACAATTGAGGAGTGTGGATGGGATGGGGATTAATGAAGGCAACCACACTTCACATATTAATCATATTGACCACATTATCTTCTGGATTTGGGTCAATAAGACTAAAAAAACTATTAATATGAGTAGGCTTATCTTGATTGTCTTGGTGGTTTGGAAGAGGAACTTTGTAGATGGCCAAATGAGCATTAGCCTGATTCAAAGCTTGAGATTAAATTTATGTTTTATTTGATTTGAAGTTAATTTCATAGGTTTTTTATGTTTAAAAATTATATAATCATGGTCAAAATTAGTACCAAGAATAAAAACCATAGACAAATTATGAATTTGATTACAAGTCTCATGAGAATGGCCCCAACTAGCATAAAACCAACATAATTTATTAGGATCATACCAAGATTTCTTGTGATGAGTGGGATCAATTTATCATGGAATATGCCTCGGTAGATACTTTTATAATTCCATTAAGGATAAATTTTTATGAACATTTATGTTATTTTTTGAAGATAAATGAGGATTTGTGATGTGGTTGGGAGGGGAAGCTTGTTTTGGAATCTAGTTAGGAACAATAGCTTGAATAGTATGAATGGTATCATAAGAGTCAGTGACACCATCATTTATAGCATGATAATTACTATTTTGATTAATATTTGAGTACCCATATAAGGTTTGGATGGATTTAATTGATGCATGAGGAAATATTGGTGCTTTGACTGGTTAATGGCCTATTATAAAGTTTGTGGTGAGAGAATCTAGATCTGATATTATAACTTGAGATAAAGAGTTTTGGTAAATATATGAAAGAGGTTATCATCTACCATATTGTGTGTACATTTATTATACAATTTATTCCATCATTTGATGAAAGGTTATGTAGTTTAAGTTTCAAGTTTCTTATAATTAATAAAATGGGCCAAAGTATTTTTAGGGAGATCACTAGATTAAAAATCTTGGACTAGAGCATTGACTAAATCTTCCAAACTCGTGATGGAATGAGATTTGAGTTGGTTGTACCAATCTAAAGAATCACATATGAGAGTGTTTAATAATATCTTGGTAATGGAAAAATTATTTAACTTGATCCAATCTTTGTATAGATTTCTAAATGTTTTTAAGTGGAGAGTAGGATCAGTTGACCCATTGTAAGTAATGGTAGGGGTGATGCCTCCTATATCGATGTTAGAAATTTGAGGTGTAAGAGGCTCATTTTAAAGGTGTTTTATTTTTTTTAAAAAGGGGATTTTGAGAGATAATATTACCATGGGAATCATAAAGAGGAGGTGGGGAAGCATTTTGGTTATGCATTCCCCATGGAACATATTGAGGGTGATTTTGAAGATGGATATAATGATTTTGAATTTGAATCATTTGGTTGGCATTGTTAGTTTGGAAATTATTAATTTTATTAATATTTTTTAATATAAGTTGATGGATTTGAGTGGTGTTATTGGTATTGTGTGAAGCATTGTAATTGGTAGAAGTGGCTTGGGTACCACTATGGGAGTTAGTAGTAACTTGTGAATAATTTTTGGTAAATGAGTCACTAGTAGCATGATTTTATTGTGTGGAAAAAGATGTACTAGTAGAGGGATGAGAAGAGGCATCACTAGAGACATGATTACCATGGGTATAAAATGATACATTATTGGAATAATTAAGGAGATTAGGTCTTAGAATAGGCCCACTAGATGTAGAACCAACCATTTTTGTAGGTTTAATAGGCATGGAGGTGGAGGAAATCAAAGAGGAATATGTCATGGTATGAGAATGGGTCAAAAGAGAGGATGGATTTGAGATGAAAAAAAATTAGTGTCCCCAAATCTATGTCAGAATGTGGGGGAGGGTGAATGGGGATCCATAACTTGACCACTTATCATGAGATGTTAGATAGTAGAAGGATATTTTCCTCTATGTTGAGGAAAATTATTAATGATGAAAATCATTTCTAGTGTATATTCCAATTTGAGTTGATCTCTAATGAGAAGATACAGTTTTTAACTGAAGAGGAATGAGTAGGGGTCCCATAATTAATAGTGTGAATGGATACATGCATAGTAATTTCATCTAGGGTAGGAGCCATAAGATGCTTATGAGATAATCTATTGGGGTTCAAAAATCTCATCATATCTATTGAATTAAAATTAGTATTGTATTCAAAATAGAATTTCATGATGAGGGAGAAATATTAAGGAAGATGAATATGATGTAAAAGCAAATAGATAGGAAGGATACAAAGTTGATGAGGTTGACTATGTTTTATAATATAAGAGGCAAGTAAAGGTACAGGGCCAACTAAGTTGACTTAGTACTATAAATTGACTAGTAGAAAGGAATACAAAGTCATATAGTTTGACTCTATACTACAAACATGGTATGGAACTGAGCTAATAAGGATATAGGGTTAGGGTCGACTTTGTTAAACTAACATTGTAACTTGATTGGAAGAAGGGGATACAAAGTTGTACAATCAAATCTATATTACATATAGTGGAAAACACATTATGTAAGAGACTATACTAGACAAAATGACATTGTGCTAAAATAGGAAAAAAAATTCAATATAATTGAAGCAAGAAATGAAAGAAAACACACAAATAATTGGATCAACATGAGTGATCCATTTAGGGCACAAAACACTAAACCTTACACCAATGTTGGCTAATGTCAGTTTTTGAAATACAACACATAATGATTAGAGAGCAAGTAGTCAACTAAAAATGAAATGCTAATTAAGTGGTCATCTTGTATGTTATTAGATTATTAAAAAGTGTTATTTTAAGTGTGATAGGGATGTTGGCTGAAAATAGGGAACTAGAAAGCAATCTATGGATAGTTTTAAAATGTTTAGGATGAAAGGGATATGTATTGTTAATGGTACTTGTTTAGTATTGGGGCCTACCCCCTCACTTCATAATCCCATAGTGATAAGGGTGTAGGGTGATTTGATAATATATTAAATTAACCACATGTTTATACTTAGATATAAAACCAAGTTGGCTCCCCCCTTGGTGATGAAATCCAAGTAGGTAGGCCTTGGGAAGATAAATGTTAAATGCATTATGAATATTATGTGAGTTGGTAGTGTGTGAAAAAAGAGAAAAATAGTGTAACTAAGATTTTAATTTGAAAACCCACAAAATTAGACTATGTGAGCTACTCTAAACATGCTAACAACTAAAAATTAAAGTGTGAATTGATTAATAGTAAATAATTTTTAATCCCCAAATTTAGAATGGTAAAGATTTAGTTTAGATGACACTATATGCAAATAGTATAAAATAGAGTCAAGTAGGTCATTAGTATTTTGTGGAAGTAAAATTATTTAAGAACATAGTTGAACAGGTTGCCTCAATATTTTAGACAAAAGATAGGTTACAAAACTAAGTTAACTAGGTCGATTTAGTTTGTTGTAGGGTTGTAGTTTTAAATAATGCTAATTGTATAAAATAGAAATGAAATGAAGTACCAAAATGGTTGAGAGAGAAAGAAAGGAACCTTGGTGGATTATAATATGATTAATATTTTATATTTAATGCTAAAGTACCTTGAATGTTGCTTTCAAAATTTTTAAACTAATTCAAATGGTTATACCCAATTCTATAAAACTTTGTGTTAAAGAAATATAAGATGACTAGGTCGACCTGTTCAACCTAGTTTGTTGATTTGGATGTTGACTAAAATATTATGTCAATTTATTATACCTATTTTTTTGATTTTAATGTTGACTAAAATACTAACTAAACATATTCGAGATAATTTATTGATCTAGATGTTGGCATAAAGACTAAGTCAACTTGTTTAACATAGTTTGTTATCTGAGACTGAAGAAGAGTATTGTGTCAACCTATTTGATATAATAAAATGTATCTAATGAAGATATTAAAATAAATAATATAGTCATTTTGATATGAATATGTGTTAAACCTACATACAAAAAGATATAACTATACCATCTAGTTTGATATAGTATCATAAATATGGAAAATTAATGAAATGATAGAAATGAAGGCATGAACAAAAACATGTAAGGGTTAAATTCACATAAATTTAACTAGAATTTATGTAATTGGAAATAAAATAGATATATAAATCAATACTGTTTTAAAGAATATAAATCTTACTTACACTTCTGATTGGGGAAACATTAGATAATCAGGTTCATCACCAAGATGGATCTGCTAGACCTAATCAAGGGATCTCTTACCACAAATAATATCACTAGGGAGGGTTACAAAGCCTCTAATAAATAAAAACTATTTGGTATCCCTAATTAGGTCTTATGTTTTCATACTTACTATACTAATAACAAGTAAATCAAAATCTAATCTAGTGATCACCAAAGCTTGTGGCACAAAGTGGGGGTAATAAAAATCATAAGTAAACATGTATAGGAGACATATACTCACATCAATGTATATAAAATCCTAATGAATGGAAGATAAGTGAAAATTCATATCTATATACTCATACAAAGGAGTAATAAATTTATAAATATTTACCTTTGAAGATGAACCCATAGAGCCTCAATCTCTCTGTTGCCCAAAGTGCTTTACAAGAGGTTGTTTTGGTATGTAAGGATGATAATGATAAATAATCTCTAGGATACAAAACCTATCAATTAATTCCAAATAATTCTCCACAAGATAAGATATGTATCTCTAAATAAAGTATGAAACCCTAAGCTTGTTCCTCAAGTAGAATGGTGGATAAGCGAATGTAGAATATAACTTACTTCTTCTTTTCTCTTAGAAATTGTAAAATGAATGTGTTTATACAAGAAGATCTAACCCTAAATCCATCCAAAATTTTAGGCCAACAAGGTTGACCTGGTCGACCTAGAATCATAATTGACAAAAACAATCTAGGTCATGTTATGGGTCGACCTAGTCCCTAATAAGCTTTGCCAATAAGGATACAAGGTCGATGTGGCTATGTAATATAAACTACCAAAATGGGTTTACGTTAGGGAAATAGATAATGAAGGTGGTAAAATACTAGATGAGGGTGAAAATAGGAGGAAAATATTAAGGGAATGGTTTTTGGAGACAAGTGTGTAGATAACAAGTGACAAAAAAGCGATAATAATATTATGAAGTACCAATGGTCTACCCACTGCTTTCCCAATATACCCTTAAGGCATGTACTAAGAGAGATTAAGATTTGATATGTTCTTGTGATATTAAAATCATCATTAATTGATAAATTTTGAAAATATTATGTGTATACACTATCTACCATGTGTAGTGGCATATGATTTAAGCCCTCACTTGTGCCCATGTCATAGAGGGTCATGATTTCCATTTATTAACAATTACTAGGTAAAAATCCATACTATTTGATATTTATGTATTATATATTGAAGGTTACATAGGTATTTGTCACACCAAATGATCTATTCTTAGCTCTGTAATTGAGGTATGTGGTCCCTGATCTAATGTAGTAGTCCCACTAGTTTGTATATGGGTAATTTCTCAAATATCTAGCATGTGAACAACATGATGGGACTTATGGTCTAATTTATCCAACTAAGTACCATATATAAATCATGTATAATATCCACCCATATATAATGTCTCATATTGTACATTTTTCCATATTTTAATGTATACTAGTACAAGGCTAGTATATATAATGTTCTTGCACCATCCACCTTGTGACACAACACAAACATGGTTGTTAAGTCAATTATGTTATTTTAGATATATAAAATGCCTAACATGTAGATAGTTAAGAGTCTTGAAATCATATTGAACTAATTATACTCATCAAACTCTATGGCATAGTATATTTTCTCTTAGTGATTTATAATAAGATCAAGTGCATCACAGATTATAAACATGCCCTCGATTAAAAGCACTAGTATAATATGTATGTCCTAAAATGTGATGGTAACATTCATTGTGTCCCCTTCCACCTCATACCTAAATTTTTTTGTAATACTCTCCCAACTCGATAGAAACATCATCACTAGCTAGGCATTAAGGAAGACCTAGAATATCTAATGCCTTTGAATCTTAGACTGGTCAAGCATGCTAAGTACACATCTATGCATCTATATAGTATATTTGGTTGCTACGTCACATATTTTATCTACCATAGCTATCTCCACCTATGAATATTTTTTAAAAATAGGACACAAATATATCTTGCTCAAAATTTTGAAATAAAATTAAAATCTAAATAAAACTAACATAAATTAAAAAGGGTATTTATTTCTACTACATCAACCATTTTTAGTTTCTTTCTACTACATTGACCACTTATAATTTTTATTGCATTGGCCATGTATTTACTATTTTTATTGTACCATCCATACTAGTATGGTATAATACATGAAATCCATCTTTATGGCATTGACAACATATTACTATATCGGTCATTTTTTAATTTTTTTATTATATCAACATACCATATAATATTGGCCATACAACTAGCCTTATTTGGTACCAAACCTAGTTGAATGGTATCAATAATTTTAGTCTTTTTTATACTATATCAACCACCATATGTTATATCAACCACTATATTAAATTTTTATATCATAATTTTGTTTTATTAACCCTACAATTTTAATCATGTTTATAATTTTTCTTCATCCTATTGCATCAACCATGCCAATATAGTAGTCTAGTAGTTGTGATTTATTATCTTGACCCTAATAAATACCTTTTTCCCTAAATTTTGAACTTAGTTATATACCTATCACCTATAAAAAAATTATCTATGTTTTGAATATTTTGGGTCAAATTCCTCTATGCATATTTTCCCTAAGATGTAAATTTCATAAATCTACTTTATTTTACTTAAAAAAATAATATGTGTTATCTAACTATATGGATCCTAAAATATGACCCTATTTATCTCCCATGAATTAGCCTCATTTTCCTTTAGCCATAGTCTCTTATTACATCATAAATGGTTTTATAGAGATACATGATTATAAAAAAAGAAAAAGACTAAATGATTTGATTTTCACCTATTTATACCTCCCAATTCAAAACTTAAAACTTCTTGAATTTTTAACAACATATTTCATATTTTTCTCATTTATGTGTTTCCATATGTCCTTTATATTAATCAAAATAAGTGTTGGGATCTTGGTGAATTAAGGAATTTTTTGGTTCTAACATAAATAAAAATAAAAATTTGTATTTTTTTCTTATTTTTTAGGTCTACTCATCAAGCCTCTAGATTGACACTTTCCATCATTTATAACACAAAGAAGTCATATCTATAATTTTAAATGTAAGTGAAGATAACTATTTATATTAATTTATTTAATTTCATGTTAATTTTAATTTCTTCATTACTTTTTGATATGAACTTTAGTTTTTTTATGTATTTTTTCCAAAGCACCATCCTATGTTACAGTATTGTCACATTTGATGAGATTTGAGTGGGGCATATGTATAAACCTGATATTTTTAATATTCATAAATTTAATAATGATTTATATTACATGGTATTTTTTATGCATAATTATCCCTAAGTACATGTCCTAAGTATTATATTGGGAATAGGGTGCACTCCTTAGGACATGCACTCATTGATTTAGGGGTGGGGAAGGAATAGATACACCCTATTTGTTACCATTTATACATCATTAATCTATTTTAATATATATTTAGAACCATAATTGTATATTAGGCATAAGCTTTGTAACACTATACCCTTATTATTTGGTATGGACATCCCTTTGCTATATCTAAAACCATCATGAGCACCATTTTTATGCCATCCAAGTATATGCAGGAGCTATTTTATGACCTTTATCTGTATCCTATTCTATAGATATAAATATGGTTTTTATTCATCATCCTTGGGTAGGCATAAAAAAAATTATTCTAAGAAATTGAAAAATTAAATAAAGGAATATCAATGCAGTGGGATACTTATATAGACCAAGATGGTACAATTATGTTGGTGGAAAATCACAAGTTAGTCAATGTTATTATAGGAGATGTGTTAGAAATAAATGATGGGATATTTTTAAAATAACATTCAAAAAATTAAATTAATGGAATATATATATATATATATATATATATATATATATATATATATATATATATATATATATATACACACATATATATGTATATATATACATATATATATATGTATATATATATACATATATATATATATATACATATATATATATGTATATATATACATATATATATATGTATATATATACATATATATATATGTATATATATATACATATATATATATGTATATATATATATATATACATATATATATATATATATGTATATATATATGTATATACATATATGTATATATATATGTATATATATATGTATGTATATATATATATGTATATATATATATATATATATATATATATATATATATGTATGCATATATATATATACATATATATATACATATATATATATGTATATATATATATATATATATACATATATATATATATATATATATATATATACACACATATATATGTACACACACACACACACACACACACACACACATAACCTTAAAATTAAGCCACACCAAGAGAATTAAAACATGAATTTATAAAGGGGTAAATTGAAACAATGGAATAAAACCCCACATTGACATTGCATTAAGAAGGAAGGATTACATCAACATTCTTACATGATAAAAATATTTATGAATAGAGGAGAATAAATGAGAGAATAATAAATAATAATTACATTCAATATAGAATAAATATATCTCAATATGTTCTAGTGATGAATGAGAGATTAAATAGATCTTTAAATATAGCTAGTGAGCCAAACAATGTTATTAAGAAACTCCATCATAGTCTTTCACAACCTTCTTAGTGTGTGCTTGGTGTCACTAATTCCCATGAGTGATGGGAGAGTGTATGACCAGTGTATAAGGAGTTTCATGTGACATAGAACTCCAAAATTCCATTCAAAAGGAACAAAAGAGGTATGACACCTAATAAACCAAGGTTATGTGGATTAAAAATTCCCATAGGGAGAAATACACAAATATGGCATATTTAATATAACCAAACAAATATTAATATCCAACACCCCCAAAATATTTATTTGGGGTTAAATATAGTATAAAACCTTAAACAAATAATGGAGTTGACATTAGATAATACTCCCCCTTGATGACAACTTCCTTCAAGAAGAATTACAATATGAAAATGTTTTGATAACAAAGAAGAGAAGAATACAGATGTTATCAATAAATTTAAAAAAATTTAGGATTTTTACACACATAATATTTTTCAATTTATTATTTAATAATACTTTTTATTTCAATGACTTATCAATCATTGATCTCCATATTTTCACACCTTAAAGGGTGCATTGATAAAGGGCTAGGAAGGATTATGGTGTTTGACAAGAGAGTTGTTATCTATGTCATGATCATATCATTCCTAATACCATTTCAACTTCCTCAAATTTTTATTACTACCTACCTCCTTCCATCCTATCTCATTTATCTATATTAATTCGCTAATATCTTATAGCATTAGCTAGGTCAATATCATTTGTTTAACACCTTTTACCTTCTTGTACTATATCGACTAGTTTGATATAGTTATGAGCTTGTTTTCTAACATTTGTACTATATTAACATGGATGATACCATTCAATGTTAACCAACCTATTTTAACTATATCAATATGGATAATGTAATTGGATTAGTTCTTAGGGTTAGTTTAAGGTATTTGATCATTAAATATACAAGTCATATTTCATTCTAATCATATCATATGTATTTTACTCACTTTAATTTCACTCACTCTTCTGACCTAAGCCAAATTTGGAGGAGTTGGGTTTATAACCTTATATTAAAGGAAGGTTGTCTTTATAAATTCTTGGATATATAATATGAGATGTCATTGGGATTATTATTAGGTATTATACCAACCATTTTAGGTTTTCACAACCATAATAATCTCTAAAAAATATCCATTATCCAAGGGAGAGACTAATGCTTAATGTTCCCCATCAAAAACATTGTTTCTAACCTTAAAATATTTAATTTATTTAATTAGTAGATAGATGTTTTTTTTTCATATTAAATGAATGTGTGTGTCTCCATGTATAGGTTCTCTCCACACCGAATAAGTTGGTGTAGGTATAAGATTGCTTAGAATTACCATATTTCCATTTTAGGTTGCCTAGACCCCCATTTTCCAACCATGGCACCTTATCCTTTTTAAATCATTTTAACCCTTCCCCTTCAGTTTACTTTAATTTACTTGTACAACTTACATTACTTATTTTCAATCATTTAATTTAATTAAAGGTTTATTTAGAGATATTTCATTATGTTATAGGCTTAGGATTTGGAACTCTTTCCTCTTAGTATTGGTGATATATAAAATATTATTTATATGTTTGTAGATCCATTGGTCACTTCTTAAACAATAGTTATCACATGCTCTATTAGATTAACCTTATCCAAGTTATGATCTATTAAGATATGATAGTTGTAGACTAATCCTAGCCCGTGTATAAATTTTATTAAACTATACATGAACCTCACCATTATATTCATCCTTTCATCTAAATAATCATCCATCCTGATACAATTTCCTCCATATCTATGAGTGTCATCGACCAACATGAGTCCATTTTGTGTTTGAACATATTATATCAGCCAACCCGATACAATTATCTTTTATATTCAAAACTAATTGGTTAGCTTGATATAATTATGTGTGTTTCACTTTAAATATAATTTATTTTATAACTATATAGGCCAGCCCTATACCATTTTTTTCTTGTTTATTTTAATTCATTGAATGCTACAGATTTATTTTTGACATTGATTTTTGAACTTTATTTTCTATTTTTTTGGTCTCACCTAGACATTGCAATTTGGTAGTTTTAAAACTACTTAGTTATTATTGTGTAAGACTATGTGGTGTTATATTTATAGAAATTATGGCATGATGGATTTTATAAAATACTCATATCCATATTAAAACACTAAACATGGACTTTAGTTTCCACATACCTTAAATTATATCAAAATTTCCTAGGTTTTCATTTTTTTTGAACTTAGGAAATTAGCCATCTATTTTATTTTATGATGCACCTAAGAGGAGTTTATCACCTAGGTAAGTTACTCTTAATGTACCTTATAAACTATAGTTATTGGTCCATAGGCATGATTTATCATCTATAATTAATTCTCTAAAAAAATTGTGCCAACACTAATCAATGAACAAGAAGGTATATTTGAGACCCCACACTATCAATCAAATCCTTTGAGTACATCTACCTAATATTTTTTTTTAAAGTTAGATTTAATTTATTTCCTAAATTCCTTATTTTATATTATACTATATATACCAACCCAATATCATTTAATATTGTTTTTTATAACTATAATAGCCAACCTGATATAGTTATCTTTATGTGTGAACTACATCGTTCACCCTGATTTAGATCCTTATGTTTATATCCCTGACTACATCATCCAACTTAATCCAATCTCATTGTTTACCATTTTATAAATAACTATATCAATTAACACTATTATTATTTCATTTCATCTTGAATACATTGGTCACCTCTATATAGTCTATTCTACCATGTTTCTATTTACGTAATTGCATTATCTATCTACATACAATCTATTTTATCTAATTTATTCTTATTTTACTCATCAACGAGTTCAATATAGTCTATAATACTTAGTTTATTCTTTCATAACTACATTTTCTAGCTTGATATATTATATTAGACTAATCTCATTTTTTATTTGATTACATTGGTTAGTTCAATATAATTAATTAATCACAATCTCCTTCTACATGATTACATTGACCAGTTTGATAGTCTATTTTACCTAGTTTCTTACTACCTAACTACATCAATTAGACTAATACACCTTGATTATATATAATTTATAGACTACTACATCGACCAACCTGATATAGTCTTTTTTTATTATTCTATTTCCTTTTCTCCATGTATATCATCAACTATCTCAATATCGTTTTTCCATCATACTTATAAAATAACTACATGGATCATCCTAATACAATCTATTTTTTGTAATCAGTCACTTTTTATTAGAGAGTTGTAATTGATGTCATGGAGGTGTCCTAGTGAGTAGATAAATTTATTTTATATCCTAAGTAAAAATGAAAAAGTGTGCAATATGATTATCTTAGTGTGCTTAAAGGAGGTTTGGTTCATATTTAGTTTTGGCTTGATTGGAGATGTTTAGGGATGATTATGGTGATTAGATCAAGTGCAAGAGGTCCCTAAATGTTATCTATACTTTGAGATATTATGTGTATAATTGGAATTCATCTATTTTTCCATAGTTTTTATCTTGATAGTTTGGGTCTAATAGTAGAAAATTTGAGTGGGCATTTTGATGACATCACCAATACCATGTGGGAATGAATCAAGGGGAGTTAGTCATATGGTTGTGATCACATTAGTCCCTAGTTGATATGTGATAAATGTCAAGTCATGTATTAAAGAATGTTCAAAGATATAAGGATTAAAATATGTCTTCTTAGTCATAATTCATTATTTTCCCATAATTAGACAAATTTGCAAAGTGGCAAGAAGAGTCAAGTAAGCATTTTAATGGTGGCATATCTCACACATGTGGACATTTTAGGAGAAGGTGATCATATGGGTTTGTTTATATTTTGTATATTTTATTTGCACTAAATTTTAGATCATGCACTAAAGCATGTCAAAATATATGCAAATGCAAAGTTGGGCTCCCAGACAATTTGACTATGTTTTTCCATAATTAACTAAATTTGCATGTGATAAGAAAATATGAGTAGGCATTTTGATGATGTTATATATTACACATGTGATTGTGTCAAGATAAACTAATCATATGGGTTTGTTTAGTTTTGATCTTAGTTTATTTACACTAAAATTTAGGTCATGCACTAAAGTATGATAAAAGTTATGCATGAGCAAAGTTGGTCTCCCAAATAAGTTTTTATGTAGTAGGCTCTGTGATAGAAGATTTTGAGAAGGAATTTTAATGACATTATATCTCACATGCATGAGGGTTATAGGATTATATTTTTATATGGTTGAATTATCCTATGTGAGGAGATCATATGGTCCAAATTTAATATCATGTATCAAAGCACAAAATAAGTTATCAAGGTTCAAAAATGGCTACTCGAGCATATTGAAAGGGTCCCCATACTTAGTCATTTCTGCACTAGTTAAATTTTGATCAAGATCGATGGTTTACTAAGGATATAATGGTAATTGGGTATTTATAAATATTAATTAAATAATGAACATTGATCATTAAAGACATGATTGGTCCATAGAGATTAATGGAGTGCATAAAGTTAAAGTGTCTAGATTGCATGAGATGAGGTAAACTATAAAATGTTTAATGTTTGGATTTGGTTCACTATGCATTAAAGTTTGGACAAGATCAATGGAGTGAGATTAATCCAAATCTAAAAGGACATGAGATGTGAGAATTGTGTTTGAAGGTTAACTGTGACCATTAGCATTCAAATATTTGAATTTAACACAGGGAAAAACAAGATCTCTATTTTTATCCATATATTTTAATAGAAGTCAAATTTATTGGTGCTATAAAAATCTAAGATGAAGAGGAATCCATGGTGCATATAATGAACCTATTTTGAAGATCTATAATTATGTAAAGACAAATATTTTGAGATTTAAAGTTGCTATGTTTGTGCATGGATTGTAAGTGACCTAAGAAGATTTTTTGAGCCTAAGTAGATGTTGTTTCAATGTTTTATGGTAAATTGGCTATTAGGGAGTGTTGTAGACTCCATGAAGATACTTTATGATTATTTTGGAGGTGTGATCAATTTAATGTGAGTATAAATAATGCTTAAAAAGTTGATTATATGTTTTTTAATGGTGTTTCTGTGTATAGGGTCTCTATTTCAATTGATTGAGCATATGTAGAGGTGAGCAAAGGTGATTGTGATCATTTCAGGATGTCCTAAGGGACATAAAGAGTGGGATTATGTATTTTTAATTGGTCATATGTTATTATTATGCTTCAAGAAGTGTTAAAGACTTGAATAGGTCTCCATAGGAGCTAAAAGTGATTTAGGCATATTTGAAAGTGTGTTGTGCTTAAGTGTGACCCCTGTGAGATGCCTTAAGGGTGAGCATGTCTTATGGCTAACAATAATATTTTGATCTTGTTAAATCATGATTTTTCTATATATAGCGAAACCAAATGTGTTGGTTTCTAGACTTGTATGTGAGAGAGTTGGAGAGTGAAGGAAAGGAGAGGAGAGTAATAGTGCCCAAATATTGGGTTGATGAGTAAAGGAGATTGAGGACTGTGTGTATGATTTTGAGGTCATGTTTCTAATGAAAATATAGTGTTCTTTCAATTTGAGGATATGTAGGAGGTTTGAATGTGGATATGAGGATAGTTTTAGTAATGAAGGAGAGGGATTATGGCATGCCTACATGAGAGGCTTATATGAGTTACAGAGAATTTGTGTAGTTATTATATAATCAAAAGGTCCATCATCAGGTGTTTAAGACATCCATTCTAAGGTGGAAGTGTTATTATCAAGGAGGTTCTAAATGACTTGATCTTCTTTAGGGGTAGTTGCTCCTTGTAAAATAGTCTTTCATTAAATACCTTTGGTTAGAAGGACTTTACCAAATAGGTGGTTAAAAAAACTTGACCATATTATGGGTAGGTGCTCCTTGTGGAATTATTGTTTCACTAAAGGCCTTTGGTTAGAAGGAATTGACCAAGGTTATTGATCAGAAGGACTTGACTAGTCTTCTATTTGTGATCATCCTATAGGATAGTAGTCCATGTGTTTGTATGCTTTAGAGTGGGTTTTATTACCCAATAGGGGTTCCCACACATATATTATGTTGTTTATGTGATCTTGTATTATGTTCATTGTTCACTTCTATGAATGATTTGTATTCTTCATGAATTCTTGTGTTAAATACTTAAGTATTTACAAGGGTTTGGAAATTGAATTTGATTATTTATCACCATTAATTTACCCCCTCTTAGCGGAGTGTACCTCTAACAATTGATATTAGAGGAAAGTCATTTGGTAAAGGATTGACATCTTGAAGGTGATCTAAGTTACAATGGCTAGTCAAAATGTGCAAGGTAGTTTCTCTAATATTCAAGTATCAATGTTCAATGGATCCAATTATGCATTTTGGAGTACTAAGATGAAGACATACATTATATCCTTAGGGTTTTATGTATGGAAATATGTTATGGATGGTTATGTTTCTCCTACTCTTCCTCCATATAGTGTTTTAGACAATTAGTTGTTTGAGAACAACTCTAAGGCAATGAATGCCATCACTTATGGTGTTATAAAAACTGAGTTCACCATTACAGATATTCCAAATAAATATGGGATAAATTGAAGACTATTTTTATAGGATATTAAAAAGGTTAATTTGTTAAAATTATAGACTCATCAAAGACAATTTGAAAGTCTCAATATGAATGAATAATATACTTTGGCATCCTTTCTATAGATAGTTGATGAAATTTTGAACATCATCAGAGATCATGGAGAAATCCTTGAAGAGGCTACTATTTTTCAAAAGGTATTAAGGTATATATCCTCTAAGTTTTATCTAAAAGTATATAATATAAAATAGATTCATGGCCTTACTCATTTGAAGATGGATCAATTGCATAACACCCTTACTATCTATAAGATGAGGAAGAAATATTATTTACCACCAAAGAAGGAATCAACTTTCAAGACTGAAATGAAGATAAAAAAGAAGTTCTAATGTAATAATTTTGAGGAGGATGACATTTTTGATGTATATTAGGATGAACTAGTTACTTTGATTTCAATAAAATTGAGAATAGGCTCAAGGAAGTATAAAGATAAGCTACCCCTCAAATGATTCAATTATGGTGAGATAAGACCTTTTGCTAAAAGTACCCTCATAAGTATAATAAGGATGATGATGAATATCATGATCAAGGTCATCATGATGGAAATATATATTTTAGGTCTAATAAAACCAAGAAGGGATTCATAAGGTTTGATAACAAGTACTTTAAGTACAAAAAGAGTCTCTACACCACAAAAGATTACAGTTCATTAGATGCAAGTGAAGATAGTGACTCAGAGTATGATCATGAATATGATGGTCATATTGAGGATATATCCCTCTTCTTAGATAAGGAAATAATTTTCTCATAGTAAAGGGAGTCTACTTTTAGTGATTCAACTGATGATGAAGAAGAGGAGGACTATGAGACTACTTTGCCTAATGCTTATGAAGAATTGATGATTGAGAAGAAGATCAATAAAAAGATGAAATATAAACTCAAGGAATTTGAGAGAAATTTAGTGTGTTTGAGTAAATAGTATATGAATATGCCAAAGAGCATGAAGATATGGTCAAGCATCTTAGTTTTTAATTAAAAATCTTGTCTACAAGCCTGAAAGCTAAAGAAGATGAATGCTCAAGGTATGCTTCTGGGATAGTGTCTTTGAAAGATGAATTAGAGAATTATATAAATAAGGTGAAATCATTTGTAAAGTTTGATAAAATTTCTAATGATATAGATGATCTCCTAAAAAGTAAAAAGTTAGCTAGTGATATATCTGGACTGGGTTTTAATAAAGAGCCTAATGTTACTTTTCAAGATGACATGAATAAGAACAAAGTGGATTAGCCTTTGAATACAAATCATTAGACAAGGAATGAAGGTGCTAGCATAACAAAGATAAACTATATCAGACAAACAAATTCCATGATGTATGTAAATTTCAATGGTTGATGTTATACTTTTAATCAGTCTGGACATAGAGCTAAAGAATGGCAAAGACTTGTTAAGAAGGAATTTGCAAGAAACTATGATGGGGGTCATCAATCAAAAGGTGTACTCTAGGATAAGTCTCAACTATCATAATGTTGGACACTTCTAAAAACATTATCCATTTAAGGTAAGATAAGTTAAGTTTGCATTAAGAGATATTGAGTGCTACAATTGTTATGAACTAGGACACATTGAATGATTTTTTCCAAATCTGGTAAGGTAGAATGCACTTTTTGAAAAAAGTATAGTGTGCTTAAATTATGAATAGAGATGTCACATTGTTAGGTTGTAAGAGAAAAAGCCTACACGTCATAATAGGTTTAATCAAGATCAAAAAATACAAGGAAGGAAATAATTTAACTCATGAAAACCAAATATGGTAAGTAGGAATTATGATGAGTCTACAGGTCCAAGTAATCTATTTGTTATGGTGGAGAATGCTTCAGAAGTTGAAGAGTCCCAAGAGGTCTCATTGTCTGCTCATGTTGAGAATGAAGAGACCAAGCTCAAGGAGAAGATCAAGGTATTGGTTGAGGCTATTTCTAATGTAAGTATGGATCCAAGTGAGCATCATATTATGTTAAGCAAACTTCATGCAAAGAACATCAATTTTATGTACATATTGATGAGGTTCTAAGCTACAAGGAATATTCTTTAGATGAAGAGGTATGCCATGAATCTAGTTGTCTCCATGTATTGATAATCTAGTCATATAAGAAAAGGATAATGTTTTAGTATTTTAGGAATTTATTTCTCTAAAGTCAAAAAATAAAAAGAACTATAAGTATCAATTGAATAAGGAGGAGATAGAATATGAGGAGTTGTTTTTATTTTAGAGCATTGAGGTATAGAAGGTGTCTATATCTATGCTTCTTAAGATAATCATTTTAGTGGAGAATCAAGTGTTTTTATGGTATTCTTGAGATGGTCCTAAAAGACTCAAGTTGTGTGTTCTTAGTTGGAACAGGTACGTTTAGATGGAAAATATGTTGAGGTAATGTCATGATGTTGATAACTATATATAGATGTAGTCTGTAGGGTCAGATTGAAGGTTACCAAATAATAGAGGAGGATTTGTGTTTTATTAAGGTAATATTTTTAGAAAGGTATATTGACCTTATTATAGCATGCTCTAGGTGGTTTAGTGATCTAAAGGTATGTTGAATTCAATTTGAATATTTTTGTTTGCTCTCAAGTTTCCTAGTTCATACTTTTGAGTATATAGGTCCTAAAATGGGTTATAATAATTTAAGGTTCCCAATCATGTGGAAGCTCAAATATTAGACCATAAGTGTGTAATGGTTATCTCTAGGTGTACAAGAAGTTTCAAAGGTGGATGTTGAACATAATGTGTTATGTTAATTTTATTTTAAGATTATAGGGTTTTGGGCTTTACTAGAAAAATGGTTTGCCTTATGAATTGAATTATGATGCTTCTTAATATGTTGAATGGTCCAAATGGGTTTTCAAATCAAGGTTCTTAGAGATTTGAAGTTTTGTGTTTCTCAATTTATTCAATTTTTTGTCAAATTGGAGGCCTAATTGGATAGTTGGTTTATGATAGAGTTATATTGCAAAAGATGAGATAGTTTTTACAAATTGGTGTCCTTGAGGGGGCATATGAGAGTGATATAGATATGAATTTTTAGGTCTTTAAGATGTCTCTACTAAAAATTATGGGCATTGAATGTTTTAGGTAGGGCTACAAGGAGTCTAAAATAGGCCTAGTATCAAGAAAAGTGATTTTGTTCACTTTATCCAAAAATAGAAAAGCATTAATATTTCAAGGTAAGTTATCAAGTTGGCTTAAAACATGTTTCCTAATTGATGAGTGGTATGAAGCTCTATTGGTGGTCATGGAAGTGTCTTGAGAGAGAAGGCTAATAAGCCTATTTGGTGGTTCTTCATGGTGTGTGGAGATATGAATATGCTCAAATGATGTAATGGCTCAGAGGTCTTAGGGGGAGTCCCTCTCAAATTTTTATTATTGGGTTCCATCAGATTTTATTATTTTTTGTTTTTTGTATTCATTAGTTTCTATGCTTGTGAAGAAGAGTGTTGGCATGGAGCAAGAGGAAGCATGTCAAGACAAGAAAAGGTAGGCTCAAGGTAAGGGGGAGTTTATATCATCTTATAAAGATGGTCCTTTCCTATTGATGGTGTTTTCAGTTCTTCAATATTAGTTGGTTCCCACTTTGACATTGTGTCAAAGGAGGAGAAAGTTCCTATTGTGGTAGTTCTTGAAGAGAAAGAAGGAGAGTCGTATATTACTATATATGATATTGTTGACATCAATGACAAAGGCAAAGATTATTGGAGAGATACCAATGATATCATGGTGATGTCATGGATATGTCATTATGAGTGGATAAAGTGATTTGATAACCTAGTAACAATGACAAAGTGTGAAATGTGCTTGTCTTAGTATGATTAAAGGGGGCTTGGTTGATCTTCAGTTTTCGCTTAATTAGAGATGTTTAGGGGTGATTATGGTAATTAAATCATGTGAAATAATTCCATAAGATGTTATCTATTCTTTGAGAGCTTATGTGCATAAGTATAATTCATCTGGTTATCCATAGTTTTCATCTAGATAGTTTGGGTCTAGTGGCAAAAAAATTGAGTGGGCAGTT
Source organism: Torreya grandis (assembly GCA_037957365.1). Classification (NCBI taxonomy): domain Eukaryota; kingdom Viridiplantae; phylum Streptophyta; class Pinopsida; order Cupressales; family Taxaceae; genus Torreya; species Torreya grandis. Next base: position 402,191 of record JARHVA010000222.1, on the reverse strand, counting down.
TGATGACATCACCATTACCACATGGGAATGAGTTAAGGGGAGTTAGTTATATGGTTATGATTAAATTAGTCCATAGTTGATATGAACTAAATATCAATCCATGCATTAAATTTAAATTAAATATGAGGGTGAAAAGTTCATTTCTAAGTTAGAATTCATTATTTTCCCATACTAAACCAAATTTGCAAAGTGGCAAGAAGAGCTGAATAAGCATTTTAATGGTGGCAGATCTCACACATGTGTACATTTCAAGAGAAGTTGATCATATGGGTTTGTTTAGTCTTCAGTCTAGTTTATTTTTTATAAATTTAAAATCATGCACTTAAGCATGTTAAAATATATTCATATGCAAATTTGGGCTCCTAGGTAGTTTGACTATGTTTTTCCATAGTAAAATTTGCATGTGATGAGAAAACCTAAGTAGGCATTTTGATGATGTTATATCTTACATGTGTGAAGGTGTCAATATAAAATGATCATATGGGTTTGTTTAATTTTGATCCTATTTGATTTTTTCTAAAATTCACATCATGCGTTAAACATGGCAAACATTATACAAGAGCAAAATTGTTCTCCCATTTAGGTTTTGACATAGTAGGCTCTGTGATAGAAGATTTTGAGAAGGCAATTTAATGGCATTATATCTCACATGTGTGAGGGTTATAAGATTCAATTATTATATGGTTGGATTCTCATATGTGAGGAGATCGTCTAGTCCAAATTTGAGATCATGCGTCAAAGCATAGAATAAGTTATTAAGGTTCAAAAATGGCTACTCAAGCATATTAAAAGGGTCCCCATAATCATTTTTGAACTAGTTAAAGTTCAAGCTAGATTGATGGTGTATGTTGATCCAAGAAGTTAGGAAGTATTGAGATGAGGATAGGTGCATGATTTTTAATGATTGAGTAAAGGTACATGATAAAGATCTAGTAGTGAGTAGGTATTTGTACAGATTGATTGAATAGTGAGTGTTGATCATTAAAGACTTGACTAATCCATAGAGATTGATGAATCACATAGAGTCAAAGTTTCCATATTACATGAGATGAGGTTAAATATCAGATGTTTAACATCTAGATTTGGTGCTCTATACATTAAATTTAGGATGAGATCAATGGAGTGAGATTGATCCAAATCTAAGAGGACATAAGATGCAAGCATTGAGTTCAAAGGTTAACTATGACTATTACCATTCAAATATTTGAATTTAGCATAAGGAAAACCTAGAGATCTATTTTTTATCCATATATTTCAATCAAAGTCATTTTTTTTGGTAATTTAAAAAGTAAATATGAAGAGGAATCCATGGTGTATCTAATGAACCTATTTTTAAGATCTAGAAGTATGTACAGATAAAGACTAAGATTCAAAGATTAATATGTTTGTGCATGGATTGTAAGTGACTTGAGAAGATTATTTGAGCTTATATAGATGTTGTTTTGATTTTTTATGGTGAACTAGCTATTGGGGAGTGTTTTAGTCTCTATGAAGATGCTATGTTAGTATTTTAGAGGTGTGATCAATCTATTTTGATTATGAACAATACTTAATAAGTTGATTGTATGATCAGTAATGGTGTTCTTGTGTATAAGGTCTTTATTTGAGTTTATTGATCATATGTAGAGGTGATAAAATATAGTTTTGATCATTTTAGGATGTCTTAGGTGACATAATTAGTGGAGCTATGTATTTTTAAGTGGTCCTAAATTCTTATTATGCTTAGAGAAGTGTTAAAGAGCTTAATGGGTCTCCATATGACCTAAAAGTGACTTAGGCCTATTTAAAAGTGTGTTGTGCTTAAGTGTAACCCATGAGAGATGCCTTAAGGGTGAAGGCATGTATTTTGGCCAAAACAAAATATTGTGATTTTATTAAATCATGATTACTTTATATATAACAAAACTAAATGTGTTAGTTTCTAGATTTCATGGAGAAGACTTATGAGTGAGAGAATTGTATGTGAGAGAGTTGGAGAGTGAAAGAAAGGAGAGGAGAGTGAGAGTGCCAAGCTATTGGTTTGATTAGTAGAGGTGATTAAGGACTATGTGTATGATTTGGAGGTCATGTTTATGATGATAATATAGTGTTCTGGTAGATTGAGAATATGGGAAGAGGTTTGAATATGCATATGAGGATAGTTTAAGGAAGGAGAAAGATTATGGCATGCCTATGTGATAGGCATGTATGAGTTAAAGAGAGATTTTATGTAGTTATAAGATAATAAATAAGTATATCATCATGTGTTGAAGACATTAGTTCTAATGTGTAAGTGTTCTTTTCAAGAAGTGTCTAAATGACTTGATCTTCCTTAGGGGTAGTTGTTTCTTATGAAATAGGGTTTCACTAAAGACCTTTGGTCAGAAAGACTTGATCAAGGTTATAAATTATAAGGACTTGATCATATTAAGGGTAGGTTCTCATTTTAGAACTATTTTTTAACTAAATTACTTTTGTTAGAAGGACTTAACCAAGGTTCCTAATCAGAAGGACTTGATCAATCTCTTGTTTGTGATCATCTTGTAGGATAGTAGTCCATGTGTTTATAGGATTGAGAGTAGTTTTTATTTCCCAACAGATTTTCCCACATATATATTGTGTTATGTATGTGATCTTGCATTATGTTCATTTTTCACTTTTATGAATGATCTATATGCTTCATGAATGATTGTGATGAATGCTTAAGTATTTAAAAGGGTTTGGAAATTGAACTAGATTATTTGCCACCACTGATTCACACCCCCTATTAGTGGACAATACCTCTGTAAATTTTTACTATCAACATTACAACCCACTTAGCATCATGATTTTACCTCTTAATATATTTATTTTTATCTTCAACCCATTTAGATTATACATGGGTTATTCTTTTATTCCCACCTTATCGATGATTGTAGGCATATCTTCATGGTGCAAGTTTTCGAAAAGTAGTCTAAATATATCACATATAAAATGTTGAAATAAAACAAATTAAATATATATATGACTCATATTTTTAATAATATTGATGATGACATTATTTACACTCCAAATAAGAATGGTGGTTTTAAAAAAATTCCTTCCTCATCGATCATATATGATGGGACAAAATATATTACATTCTTCCTTTAATATTTTGGTAATATATATTAGGAATGGTTTCAAAATAATAGCTTCACTACCACCAAAATTATATCAAAAAACCCTCATGGGAGATGCACTAGAATATTACAAACAACTTCTTAAACATTTCATTACATAACTAGAGGACTTATTCAAATCTCTAGTTAATGAATTCCAACATAATGATCTTACTAAAAATAGCCTTAGTCATTTCATTAATATAAATCAACTTACTAATTAATATTATAACATTTTCATCAAATGATTTAAATATTTAGCTCATAAAGTGGACCATAATATGAGTGATGATAATATTTTCAAATTTTGTTACCACTCTTAAATCTCATCTTCAATACAAAGTTAGGATTTTTTATCCAAAAAACTTAGAAGAGGAATTTTTCCAAGAAAAAAGGAAATATTTCATTATGGATCAATTTTAACCCTTTAAAAATCTTGAAAATGAATCTTTCCAAACTACAACCAATGTAATCACCATTAACAACCCTCAAACCAAGCCTCCTCAACTTGAAGTAGGATAAAATAACTTAGGTAATTAAATTCCATCCTACCCTCCCTTTAGTGTGATAGAAAAGAGGAATTTTTTATCTTAATATAAACCACTAAAACTATTATTTCACCATGGTATGACCCTAATAAGTTTTTTGGGTTTTATGCTGACGTTGGTCACTCTCACGAGAAATGTCATAACCTTCAAAAATTTATGGTCTTCCTTATATTTGGAGAAAAATTTAACCATGATTATATGATTAAATACCACCATAATTAATATCTTAAAGTTCCAAAAATTAAATCTATAATTCCAAATCTTCAAATAATAATTCTCAAAAACATTCTCAACCATCAAATCCCAATACCTAACATTTAAATGAAAATTCTTGTGTTATTTATGTCGATTACGATCAATACAATAATAATTCCTAATATGTGAACATGGAAAATTTCAATTACCATCATAATCTCACTCATAAAAATCCTTCACCAAACCTAAGAAACCTTCTACCAAAGAATAAATTCTTAAAGATACGACAACCAATCCTATTTCATATTCAATTTAGTAAACTAATGATGACCCAACCCCACCATTAAAGCCCCAACCTATTTCTTCAATCCCTCATAAATCAATAATAATCAACATAAGAATTATTATAGATATAACTCCAAACCATAGTGTAATTTTCTATATGAACTTAACCCCATGCCTTTTAAAATACCTTTAATGGAACTAGTGTTGACTTATCCTTGTCATCACAAGTTTCTCATGCAATAATTACAAGACATTAAATAACCCCCATCTATTGAATTTGAAGTTCTTATCCCAACCTATAAATGTCCCAATCCTATATAATTTCATGCTATCTAAGCCATTTCTCAATAATATCCGCGTACAAAACCTTCCTTAGAGTTTCCTGAAGAAGATATGATTAATGATGATTTTTTTTTTCAAGCCTATGAGCCACCCATATCATTTAATATTTGAGAAAAAATACTTTAATAATAAATTTGTTTATGGATGAAGGATCTAGTATTAATATTACCTCTCTTTATATATTCTAACAACTTGTATACTCCAAAGATAATCTTAATAAAACTAGACTTACTTGTCATGAATTTGATAAAACCAATCAAAAGAATCTTGGTTTAATTTTTATCCATCTCAAACCCAAAAAATCCATGCCAATATTATTTAAAAATTATTTTAGGTCATCAATGGACTCACCGAATGAGATCTCTCACATCTTCTAGTATTCAATGTGTAAAGTTCATCCATAATGGTCAATAATATAGACATGAATTTTATCCCAACCCTTGGGACATTTAGCTTCCTAATCATAAGTCTCAATATCACATCCTCATCATTCTCATATTAAAATTCCACCTTTTCTTGAGTTTATCAACATGAGTCCTAATCCACATGTCGCTCTTTTATATTCTAACAATGATGAACCTAATGACTTTTAAAACATTTATTATACCACTTTATTACCTTATTATATAACATAATTGATTCCCTATTATATTATTCCATGAGATAGGACCATTCCTTTGATTTATAATGATATGGATAATTCACCCCCATGAAACTAATAAATCCACTTACATAGAAAAGGACTTATTCTTCAATGATTATGAGGTAGAAATATCATCTCAAGACCTTTTATTAATGTCCCCTTGTACTTTCAGTAACATAAGTGTCTCCACCAAAGATACTTCCACTAAAATTACTCAATCAATTTATCATGTATATAAAAATTTTACATATTATGATGATGTTGACATTATGACCCAATACCAATCATAGGATTTAGACATAATGCATTATCAAAATACTCTTACCAAAATGCATGATTTTTACCATGATGTTCATGTGGTTCACAAATTATCTAATTGTAATGACATTGAACTAGAACCTAAAGGTTATGTCACTCATTTTACCTATCATTGATGAACACTCTGTGGGTTATTTAATAAATTATTGTTATTCCTAAATACAATGACATTTTATAGTTTGATATTATTCAAACAGTTTAATATAGTCTTAACATTATCAAACAGTTTGATATTTCTTAACATATGAATCAGATCCTGGATTATATTGGCCAACCTAATACAGTCTAATATTCAATCCCCAACTACATCATCTAGGTACCATTAATTATTGATATGATCCATTTATCATCATCACTTTTATTAGACTATATTGGCTAGCCTGATATAGTCAAAAATGATTTTGCTCTCGATAACTGTATTGGCCAACTCGATACAACTCAATCCAACCCTTATATACCAAATTTTATTAGATAGTATGATACCATATAGTCATATTAATTTCCTTCTACTTCATCCCCTGATATTACATTAGATACAAAAACTACTATTGTAGGACAAATACATTCTATGTTTGATATCAAATGTAATCAAAATTTGGATCTTAAATTTGACATCAAATACTATGGACCTTTACCTATGGTTATTAGTGAAAAATATATCTTATAATTACTCCATGTTATAGATCCTCAACTTCCTCACCAACATTACAGGCTTAGAAATTTTTAGAAAAAGTTTCCTTGATTAAGTAATTTCATTGCTAGGATTGATCCAAAAATAAATAATATTTTAAATATTCCTTCAACACCATATCACATATAAGATAAAAATTCCATGCTTATTGAATAGAATTTTACAATTAACTACTGCATAACTACCTCTCTAGAACTAATTATTATCTATAAATAACTTCAACCTCATGAGAAAGATAACTATAGCCTCTTCTTCTAATAACATCATAAAGCCTTTTATTAATCATATGAAGACATGCCCAACATTGACCTTATCCTAGTTTTCCATAACCTCATAACTTATCTACATGAAAAAATTATGCATCAAAAGTAACAGAAGTTCCTTCCCAAGGTTTTTAGCTTATGTCAAAAAAAATTTATCAAGCTCTTAGATGACAAGTTTATCAAACTATTAGATTAATTATAATGGCTATCCTTTTAGGACCCAATTGTATTAAAATTAGAGCTATTTTTATTTAAATCATTTCATTAAATACATATAATTTTTACTATTTACATAGAACTAAATGCATCTACTAATAGTTAATTTAGTTACTATTAACCTATTGGTTAATGTCTTGATCCATTTAGATACCAAATTATTGTAAAACAATAATGAGATATGAAATTGATCACAATATTAAAATATATATTTAAACCATATTTTTAACTTAAATTAAAAGTAAAACCACTATTGTTATAATATCCAAAATGTAGTACAAAATATACACCAACCAATTGCATTAATATCTAAAATCAAATTATACAATGTTATAGGTTATATCAATAAATTTCAAAAAGAATAAGTACAATGTTCTCCAAAACACAAGAGCATCAAAACCAACTTAGGCATCATTAAAATAGCCATGAGTAAGAATATTTATAGGTTGAATAGTTAAATGTAGAGAGAGAGAACCATCAAGGTTGTTTAGCTCCAAACATGAACCATAGATTCCCTACACACTTATTGAATAGGGAGTAGACCTACCCTTCATGGAAGGGCAGATGACAATAGTGTGGATAAAGAGAAATTAACCAGAACCTGTGTGTTGTAAAATTAGTAATACATGCAACAAATTATAAAATCTATGGAAATCTATTCCATTATTATGACAAAATCATGCAAACATGTTAACTATATTTAATAGGTGAAATGACAATGTTTTTAGCTTGATTTGGCCAAAGATTTTGTTATAATTTTAGATCATGTGGATCAGTCATATTCACACACACATACTCTCTACTAGTACATGACACACCATCATTTAATATCAAATGACAGGCTTATGGGTTATAAGTATAAAATTCCCACATACCTTTCAATTGATACTAATTTATGTATATGAGATAACAAAACATATCATATCATAGTCTAAATAACATAAACTCATAATAAATATAGCTTAAGTGTAACTAATGAAACTAATATCTATTTGATAAACATCTCTTGTCATATTTAGGATACGTTTCATTTAAGCAACATGAAATCATACTTAGTTTTTTCAACATCTTTACTTCCATATAATTTACATCAAACGTCATTATATTCCATAACTACATAGCTAATTAACAAAGTAATTCCTTCAAACTATCACCATATAAATCAAGTTACTCACTATCATTATCTTAGTCCACATTCTATTTTTGTATACTTAATTCCATAAAAATCAGTCATTTACACTTACAACTAAGGGTATATTACAGTCAAATAATATTTAAGTATAGTTATAATCATATATACCTCTGGTAAAAACTAATTATTCAAATACAACCAATATCGTAAGAAATGGTAATCTTATTGTATATGCATTTCTTATATACATTTGTACATATTTACATAAACATATTTTTACTAAAAAATACACTAGTAAAAAGACCCCTACGTTCAATGACAACTGAGTCTATATTTGATGGCAAAGGTTTCTTAAAAGATAACACACTTCACTATTGTTAATCCCTTTTTACAGCTGGGATGTATACATACATTTGTGTGTGTGTGTGTGTGTGTGTGTGTGTGTGTGTGTGTGTGTGTGTGTGTGTGTGTGTGTGTGTGTGTGTGTGTGTGTGTGTGTGTGTGTGTAGGTATACACACACATAAGTGTATGTATACATCCCAACTGTATATACCTATATATATGTGTGTGTGTGTTTACATATATATATATATATATATATATATATATATATATATATATATATATATATATATATATATAGAGAGAGAGAGAGAGAGAGAGAGAGAGAGAGAGAGAGGGAGGGAGGGGGAGGGGGGGGGGGGGGAAATCATATGAGTATGCAGAATTTAATGAGAAGTCAATATTGATCACACAGTTTGTTTTTAAACCCAAATTCCAAATAGGTAGTCCCTAATTGATATAGGGTATCTACAGGTAGTAACATCAATAATCCATTATAATAATAATCTAAATTACTCATTAGGACTACATTCTCCTGTAAACAATACATATAAACTCTCATAACACCTAAAAGGATATACTAAAGCCAATTACAAAATTGATGGAATCTTATTCAAATTTGAGAAGTAATTATCCTCCAATTAAAGCTAAAGCTACATTATAATAAAATACACCTACCTAGGCTATAATAGAATCATATATTTTCCTCAATACATAAATTCATATCCTTATATTGACTCGACTAAATTGAACTATAGTTTTCCCATATACCAAATGATCATCTACAATCAACATGCATACTCTTAAAACAATGTTTAGAATTTTAGTTTTACAACATCATGATTTTCCCCAGTGCTACAACTATAAGTTAGTTCTTGTTATCCATTAATTCAATAAAGCTAACCTACAATTGTAAATAATCATGATTCCATTCACTTAAACATCCATTACATTTATTTTCATTAAAATAATTATGAATCCCAAGTTTTATAAAATGGATTGCTATAGGTTCCAATATCATCACAAATTTTATTCAACTTAAAATAACACCAATATGTAATCAATTATAGTAGAGGGGAAAATATTATTGCTACTATTTACATAAAAGATATATAACCAAAATGCCTTCAATATTGCATGAACCTAGTTAAGGATGGGTGTTATAAGTGCCCAAAATGGAAAAATAAAACAAGGAAGCTTTCCATTTAGAAAAATTGAGGTTTATAACAAAAGAACTCTTCCCAAGCTTGACAACCCTAATAATGATCATCTTTGTTAACTACATTTTTCTATAAGAATAAGCCATATATTTAATTTTTTTTCACCCTTTTTATGGGCTTGTGAATGGAACCTAAGTTCCATCCCCGTGTCCATAAATTGGTACCCTAGTTTTCTCTCGAGACCACCACTATACCCAAAAAAATTCCATATATTTTAACCATAATTTTTACATATAACATTCATTTATAAAATAATAATAAATCCATAACCATGACCATAAATACATTTTGGTTTCCATGCAAGAATTTAAAATGATGTGACCTACTTGTCTCTGTTTAGTTTGAACTCAAATGGGGATAATCATGGTACTAAGATAGATTTCTTCAACTTACATTTCTATTTAAACTCATTTTTTTCCACTTTCTTGTGTGTGTCTCCCCTATGTTTTCTCCTCTCCTTACTTTATTATGCATTTTCCTTATTATTTCATGAAAATGGAACTCCACTTTCACCATTTATCTCCATTAATGAAACTATAGTTATTTTTGAGTTCAACTAACACTTTGGCAAATTCTCAAACCCTTTAATCTAGGCATGGATGCCATACACCCTCCAAACTCAAGTTAAAATAATGAAATGATGAACATTCCCATCAAATTCTAAAGCTTTTTACCCAGTTTGCATCATTTATTTTCATTGACTTTTTAATAGTTTCTAGGTTTATTATAATTCAAAATATCCAAAATTAACACCATCTTTTATGTTTTTAAAGTTCATAATTTGGGTAAATTTTACCCTTTTACAACCTTATAGAGCCCCATGGGGTAAACTATACATAATCAATCATTGAATATTTCAAACACTAAATTTTATCATAATTTACAACTAAAAGATATAACTAATAAGCATATGAAAGTCTACAATCATAATAAGTAGAATTACAATTTCTAATGTAATGTTATATAACAAGATTGAACCACAAACCAAGTAATCATAATGATATATAAATGATCTTGTCAAAAAAACATAGTAGTATACACCAACATATCATTGATAATGAATGCAACATACATTACTAAACATAGTAACAAATGGCAACCTGCTATCATAAAATAAATTATGCAAACATGCACAATGCATCAAGAAAACAACAAAGTAAATTATCATTTAATTTATATTATGGTGTGTGTGGGTTCTCATATTCCTTCTCTTTACCCCCATGCCTAACATATACACCTCCCTCCCTGATGATACTCTCCCTCATAACTGACTATGAGGGGCAGCATATTCCTACATCCACCTCAATCAAATGAACAGGTAGTTATTCTAAGTCATGATAATAATTAACATATAACCAAAATAAATTGTTGAATGTGAATAATTGTAAATAAAACATTATTATAATCATAGTAAGACATATGCAATATATATCTAACTAGATACTAATCATGTAAATAAATAATATATCTACACCAAAACAATATATACAAATATAGCTCAAAATCAACAATAAATATGCTAATATTTAACACATAATATAATAATTAATGATTTAAATAATCCATAGGAGAGACTAGATGGTACATCCTTCCCCATAAAGTTAGTCATCATCCTGATGAAATTTATTTCAAGCAATAGTTATGAAATGAAATAAAATTCAATAAAAAATAAATAATGTCCATTAGAAATATCATGCAAATAAATGAGGAAAAAACCTTAAGAACTCTTCATAGTATTCTCATGTAACACTATCCTTAGAATATTGGTCCCACTAAACCTTTTAATATGATACTTATCTATTACATAAGCTAATATTAATAGTATAAAGTACTCTAATTGGTTATATTAGGACCTCCCTAGGATCTAGAACCTATAATGCATTCCAATCCAAAATATGAGAAGGATAAACTACATACCTCTTAAGATAAGATACATGGAAAACATCATGTATTTGTGTAAATCTAGTAACAATGTAAGTCTATAATCTACATGATTAATCATTTATATAACCTCAAAGGGTCCCACATATCGCAATGATAACTTTTTTGATTTGCCAAATTTATTGGCACTCTTTAGGAGTTTAACCTATAGAAAAACTTTATCCCTAACTACAAATTACCATGCTTTTTTTTGAAATCAACATAACTTTTCTACCTATCATTGGCTTTAGCTAAACTTTGCCTTATAAATTTGACCTATTACTCCATTTCATCAAGCATATCTATCCCAAATACCACTTTATCCTCAATCTTGTCCTAGTTAATTGGTGTTCTACACCTCCTGCCATATAATGCCTCAAATGGAGCCATTTTTAGTGCTAATTAGTATGAGTTTATATAATAAAATTCAACCAAAGGTAGGTATTATTGCCACTTGTAATTATTATCCATGTAATACATTCTCAAAATATCTTTTAAGACCTGACTCACTCTCTATGTTTATCCATCTATTTCAGGATGGTATGCTATACTAAAATTTAGTTGGGTACCCAAAGTTACATCGAGATTTAACCAAAATATTGAAGTAATTCTAGGTTCCCTATCTAAATGATATTTTACAAAAACACATGAAATTTATACACCTATTTAACGAACCTCTTAGTGATCATAGGTGCATGATTTATAAAATTCTTAGGTATAAAGTGTGTTACTTCTATGAGTTTATCAATAACCACCAAAATCATGTCATGATGAATCCTTAAAAAAGGAAATACTTGAATGAATTCCATGATAATTACTTTCCATTTCCATTATGGTATGGAGTGTGTTTAGAAAAAACCTTTCAGATGTACATTCTTAGCCTTAACTCACTAATGTTATAAGCACCTAGAAATAGAATATGTTGCATCCTTCTTGATTTCCTTCCAAAAATAAAATGGTCTTAGCTCTACCAAGAACTTATTCATACATATATGTCTTAAATATTAAGCATTATGAAACTCTTTTATCACTAAAATCCTCAAATTTTCCTTATCAATAATGTAGATTCTTCTGTTGAATCTTAAAATCCCATCACATTCAAATTTGAATCCATTATATATAGGATCCTAAGAGTTTACTAACAAAGATATCTTTAGTTTCTCATAAAATTCAGCACCTAGATGTAATTTTTCTACCTAATTATGGAAGGTGATCCATATTATATCCAATGTTTCTATATACCTTCTATGATTAATGTCATTTGTAACTTTATTTATTTTTCCTTAATATAGCTAATGTCAAAAGCATAGTCTGATAAAAACTCTAGTCACTACCTCTGATGAGAATTCAAGTTAGGTTGGATGAAAATATACATGAGTCCCAAGTTATTTGACTTTATTTAAAATAATTTTCCCAAGTAATGCCTCTAAAATTTCAAAGCATAAACTATTCTAGGCAATTCTAAATCATGCAAGGCATAGTTTGCCGCATAAGTCTTCAATTTCCTAGACTCAAAAGCCACTAATGCACCATCTTGAATTAGAAATACTCTTATACCATCACTTGATGCATCAGTTGTAACTAAAAAATATATTTTTTGATATGAAATTCTCAACATAGGTGTTGAATTAAGCCTCTCTTTCAAGATCTAAAAGCACACTTATCTGACCACACAAACAACTTCTCTTTTCATTGAAGAGAGGTAATTGGGTTATCTATCTTGGAAAAATTAGGCATAAAATTCCTATAATATCCTACCAAACCCATAAAAATACACACCTCATGAATATTAATAGGTGTTTATCATTCCATAATGGTTCTAATATTAAAAAGATCCACTGAGATCCCATCTATTGAAATGATGTGTCCCAAGTATTGTACTTTTTTCTAAAATAAAGCACACTTAAATAATTTCTTGTATAACTTGTGCTTATACAAATATTGTAGAACCAACCATAAATGATTTACATGATCCTATAATCTTGGAAAAAATAGTCATAAATTAGGATGATTTACATGATCCTAATATCTTGGAAAAATTAGGCATAAATTTCCTATAATATCCTACCAAACCCATAAAAATACACACCTCATGAATATTAATAGGTTTTTATCAATCCATAATGGTTTTAATATTAAAAATATCCACTGAGATCCCATATATTGAAATGATGTGTCCCAAGTATTGTACTTTTTTCCAAAATAAAGCACACTTAAATAATTTCTTGTATAACTTGTGCTTCTACAACTATTGTAGAACCAACCATAAATGATTTACATGACCCTCTTCATTCTTTGAATAAATCAAGATATCATCAAGAAATACTAACACAAAATGATCCAAGTAATCTTTAAACATGATGTTCATAAGATTTAATAATTTTTCAAGTGTATTTATCAATCCAAATGGGAGCACTGTGAACTCATAATTCCCATAGTGAGTCTTTAATGTCAGATGAAGAATATATTCCTGTATGATTTGTAATTGATGGTACCTAACTAAAATATCAATCTTCAAAAATATTGATACACCATACATTTAATCAAAATATCATTGATGTGGGGTAGAGGATACCTATTATTGATAGTTTCCTTATTTAAGATCCTATAGTCAATACACAAATGAAAGGTCCCATCATTCTTATTTATAAATACTACATGTGCACCCATGGTAACACACTTATATGAATTAATCCTTTGACTAACAACACCTGAAGTTGGGCCTTAAACTAAACTAATTCATTTTTTGTCACTTTATAGGGGCCCTTTGACTAGGGTTCTGAGCCTAGAATGATTCAGTGGTGAAGTTAAACTCCCTCTTGGGTGTTAAACCTGACAAATCTTCATGAAAAACATACTAAAAGTCTTTAAGGAATGGAAACTATTTTATCGAAGGTTCCTTGAATTCTTAAATTTAATTCATCTTAACCATGAAGGCTTGACATCCTTTTTGTTAGGCCTTTCTAAGCTGAACAACTGAGATTTATCTAAGCTTCAACTCTCTTTTCTCTCCCTAAATCTGAGTTTGGTTCCCTAAATTATCTAAGTATTCTACCTTCTTAAGGTAACATTTGAACTTATCTTTATACCTAGCAAGCCAATTTACTCCTAAGATCACATCATATGATCCAAGGTGTGATGCATAAAGGTCCATTAATATAGTGAAATTTGGCAATTTTATTTTAGCTTCAACTAGAAATCTATCAAACTTGACTTTTGATTCATTCCCATACCATACTAACCAAGAGTTTTCCATAGAAACAACTTTCCTAGATAATTATTAAACATTCTAGGAGTTATAAAACACTCAGTAGATCTTGTGTCTATTAAAATTAAAATATTCTGACCAATCAAAGTAATTACAAACTCAATGGGAGAAACTTGAAATTTATCTTGATGATCATCAATAGCTACATGAATTATTTTCTATAAGGATACCTATTGTGATGTAAAGGAGTTTTTACTCATGTTATATAATTTTCCTTGAGGCCATTTCATTACATAATGATCTCCTCCATAATTGAAACACCCACTAGGTGGTCCATTCTTATTAGATTAGTTTCCTCCTTTGAAACCTTTCTTCAAATTTCCCCCTAATTTCTTATTTCTTGAAGCACTATTAAACTTCACATTATGATTATTGAATGAGTTCTTAGAGTTCCTAGTTTATTTCAAGTTATTTACATTGAAGGTTGTCTTAGAACCTCCAAAATTCTTAAATATTTTCCCTGATATTAGTAAGAGATTTCAATTTCTTCACCCACTTGACCATTTTCTCAAAAACTTGATCCATGGTGGATGGTCTATGCACATCCATTTCACACCTAATTTAGGTTTTTAATCCCAAGATGAAATTCTTAATCTAAAAGTGATCATGCTTATGATATTACAAAATATACTCAATATATTTGTAAACTATTTCTAGTCTTCATTATATAATTTATCCCCTTTCTTTATATTCTAAAAATAAGTAAGCTTCTGATCAAAATACAACTAAGGTAGCCACCATGATCTGAACAATGTCACAAACTATTCCTAGTAGTGGTGGTGGAGTTGAGACTCGTCTCAAGTTTCTTATTAGCCCACCAGGTTGCTACTTCATCATTCAACAGATAAGCTCCCCAAACTACCTTGGTTACCCTAGAGTAATTTTTGATATTGAAATACTTTTCCATCTAATTAAGATAGGCTTTTGATCCATCCCGTAACACTTTTCCATCAAACTTTGTTATATTAACTTTCTTCATGTCCCTCAAAAGATTTATAGCTACATGATCTCTAACAACATGTGGCACCTCCTCATGTCCATTATTTTGAGCAATTTACTATTTAGTGGGACACTCATCACATTCTTCTTGATCATTTTCTCCTTTAGGACCATACAATTTTCATTCTAAAGCTACTAGACAATATCTAGTCTTGTTTATAATTGTGAGAATATAATCAAGCTTCATAAATTGCTTAGTTGCTAACTAATTTGGATCAGGTATATGGTTGGCATTAGAAAGACCCTTATCAACTAGTATACCTCACACCATTTTCCTTTTTATAAAAATAGGAGAATTAAGATTATGTTATTAGACTCATTAGGTCTAAGAGATAAACCCTATGCTCTGATACCAAAATGTTAGGACACAATTGGGTTAAACTCATAGTTAATTTTTTTAACTCACTTTATTAAATACATATAATGTTTACTAGTTGCTAACTAAATGCATCTAATAATAGTTAATTTAGTTACTATTAACCTAATGGTTAATGCTTTGATCCATTTAGATACTAAACTATGATAAAACAAGCATGAGATGTGAAATTGATCAAAACATCTCAAAATATAGATTTAAACCATATTTTCATTTTATATTACAAGTAAATCTAGTACTATAATGATATCTGGAATATATCACAAAATATACATCAACAATCTAAATTAATATCTCAAATTAGATTATACACTATTATAGGTTATATCACTAAATGTTAAAATATAATAAGTAAAATGTTCTCCAAAACATAAGAGCATCAAAACTAGTTTATGTATTAGTAAAATAGCCATGAGTATGATTTTATGTGAGTTGAATAGATGAATGGAGAGGGAGAGAATCATCAAGGTTATTTAAATCCAACCACAGACCATATATCCCTTACATACCTCCCAACTAAGGAGTGGTCCTACCATTCATAGAAAGGTAGATTAAAATAGTGTAGGTAATGAGAATTCAAATAGAACTTGTGTGTTGTAAAATCAATAATACATGTAAAAAATCATAAAACATATGGAAATTTGTTCTACTATTATGACATCGTGCAAACATGTAAACTAGATTTAATAGGTGAAATTATAATACTTTTAACTATATACATTAATTTGGCCAAAGATTTTGTTATAGTTTTAGATCATGTGGATCAGTCATATTCACATTAACATATTGTCTTCTAGTACATGACACACTATCATTTAATATCAGATTGTAGGCATATCCATTGGGTTACAACCAAAAAATTCCCACATACCTTTCAACTACTACTAATTGATGTTTATGAGACAAAACAACATATCATATCATGGTATATATAAAATTAACATAAAATAAATATAGCTTAAGTTTAATAAGTGAAACCAACATCTATTTAATAAATATGTCATGTCATATTTAACATACATTTTATATAAACAACATGACATCATACTTATATTTTTCAACAACTTTACTTCCATCTAATTTTCAAATGTCACATTACATTTCATGACTACATAACTTATTAACAAGGTAATTCCTTCAAACTATCACCTTATAAATCAAGCTACTGGTTATCATTATCTCAGTCCATAATCTATTTTTATACATAATTCCATAGAAATCAGTCATTTACACTTATAACTAAGGGAATATTAAAATAAAATAATCTCTAATTATATGTACAACCATATAGACCTATGATAACAACTAAGTCTTCAAATACAACCAATCTCATAAAAAATGGTAATATTATTATATGTAAATTACACAGACACACACACACACATTTACATACACATATTTTTAATAAAAAAAATACACTAGTAAATAGACCTATACATTCAGTTACAACTGAGTCTATATTTCATGGCAAAGGTTTATTAAAATTTAACACAATTCACAATTGATAATCCATTTTTACAATTTGGATATATACATCTCTCTCTCTCTCTCTCTCTCTCTCTCTCTCTCTCTCTCTCTCTCTCTCTCTCTCTCTCTCTCTCTCTCTCTCTCTCTCTCTCTCTCTCTCTCTCTCTCTCTCTCTCTCTCTCTCTCTCTCTCTCTCTCTCTCTCTCTCTCTCTCTCTCTCTCTCTCTGTGTGTGTGTGTGTGTGTGTGTGTGTGTAAAATCATATGAGTATGCATAATTCAATGAGAAGTTAGTACTAATCACACACTTCATTGTTCAAATCAAATTCCAAATACGTAGTCTCTAATTAATGTAGGGTATTTACAGGTAATGACATCAATAAGAAACTATCATAATAATCTAAATTCCACATTAGGACTACATTATCCTCTAAATAATGCATATGAAATCTCATAACACCTAAAAGGTTATACTAGATCAGAGTATAGAATTAATGGAATCTCATTCAAATTTTATAATTCATTATCCTCTAATTAAATCTACAACTACATTATAATAAAATACACCTACCTAGGCTACAATAGACTCATGGATTTTGATAAATATATAGATCCATATCCTTATATTGACTTGACTAAATTTAACTAAAGTTCACCCATATAAAAAATGATCACCTAAACTCAACATGCATATTCTTAGAAAATCATTTAGGATATTATTTTTACAACATCATGATTTTCCACAATGACAGAACTTTAGGTTAATTCTTGTTATCCATTAATTCAAAAAAGATAACCTACAGGTGTAAATAATTATGATTCCATTCACTTAAAAATCCATTACATTTTTTTTCATTAAAATAACTATGAATCCCAGGTTCTATCGAATGGATTTCTATAGGTTCCAATATCATCACAAATTTTATTCAACTTGAAATAGCACACATATTCAACCACTTATAACTGAGGGAAAAAACTTATTTCTAGCCTTAACATAAAATATATCTAACCCAAATGCCTTTAATATTTCTTTAACCTAATTAAGGATAGATGGTACAAGTGCCCAAAAATGGCATAATAAAATAAGGATGCTTTTCATTTGGAGAAACTAAGGTTTATAACAAAAGAACTATGCCCAAAATTGATAACCCAAATAATGGTCATCATTGATAACTATGATATTGTTTAAAAATAAGCCAAAAATTTAATTATTTTTACACAATTTTATGGGCATGTGGATAAAACCTAAGTTCCATCCCCAAGTTGATAAATTTGTACCCTAGTTTTCTATTAAAACCACCAATGTACCCTAATGAATTCCTTTTATCCTAACTATAGTATATACATATAACATTCATTAATAAAATAATAATAAATCCATAACCATGTCCAAAAATAGACTTTGATTTCCATGCAAGAATTTAAAATCACATGACCTACCTATCTCTTCTTGGTTTGAATTCAAATGGGGATAGTCATGGCACCAAAATATATTTTCTCAGCTCATACTTCTAGATGAACTCAATTCTTTTTCCCACTTCCTTCTACATATCTCCCCTATGTTTTATTCTCTCCTTATTACTTTATTATGCATTTACTTATTATTACATATAAAAATAGAACTCCATATTCACTATTTATCTCCATTAATGTTACTATAGTTCCCTTGAGTTTAGTTGCCATTTTGGTAGCTTCTCAAACCCTTTAATCTAGGCATGGATTCCATACACCCTCCAAAATAAAGTCAAAATCATGAAATGATGAACATTATCATTGAACCCTAAAGACTTTTGCCCAATTTCCATAATTTCCTTTCATTCCTTTCATTGAAATTTTAGTAGTTTTTAGGATTATTATAATTTTAAATATCCAAAATTAACATCACCCTTTATGTTTTTAAAGTGCATATTTTGGGTATGGTTTACCCTTTTGCAACCTTTCTAGACCCCCATGTGGTAAAATATATATAATAAATCATTAAAAAAATTGAACACTCAATTTCATCATTATTTACAACTATGCAATATAGCCAATAAGCATATAGAAATATACAATCATAATAAGTAGAATGATGGTTTCTAATATAATTTTATAAAACAAGGTTAGACCATGAACCAAGAAATCATAATGATATAGAAACTATCCATTCAAAACATCATAGCAGTATAAACCATAATATAACTAATTATGAATGCAACATACATTGCTAAACACATTAACGCAAGGAAACCTACTATCATAAAAGAGCTTATTTGAACATGCACAATGCATCAAGTAGACAAAAATAATGTAATCACTTATTTAATTCCTATTGTGGTGTGTGTGGGTTCTAATATTCCTTCTCTTTACCCATAATATTAACATATTCACCTCCTTCCCTAATGATACTCTCCCTCATAGCTTACTATGAGGGGAAGAATATTCCTACATCCACCTCAATTAAATGAATAGGTAGTTAGTCTAAGTCATGATAATAATAAATTTATAGCCAAAATAAATTGCTAAATGTGAATAACTATAAATAAAACATCATCGGGAATGCTATAGGAGATTTTTTGTCTGTGGATAAAAATACTGCGGTTGCTTACCATTCGACCTGTGCACGTGTTATGGTTGAATTGGATGTTTCAAAGGGTCTACCAGAGGCAATTTGTCTAGACTCCCCAAGGGGAACTTGGACACAAATGCTAGATTTTGAGGGCATACCTTTTTGGTGTAGAAAATGTCATCTGACGGGTCATATGGCTGCTCGTTGTTTGGCTGGGAATTCAAAGTCTCGACGAACACCTTCTTGGTGGTCTAAGGCTTCCTCGAAACATTACATAGCTAAACAACCTATGGAAGATTTGGCAAATTCTGAGAATGAAGATAGCATCCATTCCGAGCCGATGATTGAGGAGGAGTCGCCGGTGAAAGATTCCTTAGTTGGTCCTGTGGTGAATGGGAATAATGATCTTTCAAAGCTAGTTGTTGTGGAGACGTTGGTTTCTCCCCCTGTTTTGGAGGAACTACCTAGGAGCTAGAAAATGGCTGGTATTCAAAAGGATTTTGATGAGTCATCTATATCCCTTGGGCTTAACGGTCCATTGAATTCTGAGGAATGGATGATTGAGGCAGCAAAGGTAGAGGATGGATGGACTGCTATTAAGAGGAAGAAATCTAAGCCTGTGCCCCCCCTCTAGATATGAATCTTCGTTCATGTAATAGGTTAAATAAAAATTAAAAATTTAATTTGTTTTAACCTCTTTGTTTGAAGGTTGTAGGATGTTGATCTAGTCTGATGACGGTCCGTTCTGTGTAGTGTCAGCGGTTACATATGGTTTGTTCTACTGTTTACATGTTCCTATTTAACCTGGTTTGGTTCATTCTTGTTTTGGGGTTTTTTTGAAACTTCGTTGGGCTTTAAGGATTATCTTTCTTTATTGTACAGGGTTGCAGGGTCCCTTCAAAACCTGCTTTTACCATAATCTAAAACTATAAATAAAACATGATCATAAACATAAAAATGCATATGGAATATATATCTATATATATTGATCATGTAAAAAAATAATATATCTATCACCCAAATAACACATATAAATAACTCAAAATAAATTGTAAGTCTACCAAGCATTAACACATAATCCAATAATTAATGATTTAAATAATCCATAGGAGAGACTAGATGTGACATATCCATCATTTTTTCATGTTTGAAATAAAGTTAATATGGTCATTCACATATGTATGGGCTTTTATAATCTTAAATTATCATGTCTTAAATATTATTTCCCTTTACCATCAATTTATGACATAATTGAGTCTACAACTGGCTATGAGATGTCATTCCTCATGGATGGTTTCTCAAGATATAATCAAATTCACATCACTCCCAGGGATCAACACAAAATTACTTTTTCCATATAATGGGGATCCTATTACTACGTTAAGATTCCATTTGGACTTAAAAATGCTAGAGCAACCTATCAACATGTGAGGACCCATAACTTTCATGATGTCAACCATAAAATAGTCAAAACATATGCGAATAACCTTATTTCCAAATTCAAGCATCGTAAAAACCATATTCATGTTATTACTATCATCTTTTATTGTCTCATCAAATATAAAGTTAGACTCAATCTATACAAGTATATTTTTGTAATGGTTACGTTGATACATGCATGTCAAAAATACTTTGATATCATGAAGGAATCATTACTTCATCCTCTTACTCTTCGACTACCTTATAATGATTGTAATCTTATCATGTATACATCATCTATCCCCATATCATTTAGTGAAATGTTTTTAGAGCATAATGAGTTAGGAAAAGAGTTTTTTATTTACTACATCAGTCATGGCTTGATATATTATAAAACTCATTATACAAAAGTGGAATGTGATTGTCTTGCAATCTATTTTGTAGTTTAAAATGTTTGACATTATATGCTTTATTAGACCACTTATGCCATTGTCCATTCCAATCCACTTTGTCATTTCTTCTCCAAATATTTATTTCCAAAAATTTAAATTTGAAAATGGATGGTATTTTTAAAGGATTTTGACTAAAGAATTGTTATCGAAAAATTAGTTGAAATCTAAGTGATCACCGATCAACTTGGCACAACTCCAATCCTAGATATAATACACCTTCAAGACAATATTCCCAATGAATACATATTATTCATCTAAGGTGTTAAACAATTTTTTTCTCTCAAATACTACTTTCATAATTTTATAGGTGATCTTGAAGCACAAACCCTTGAAGATCTTGAAATAGTAGTCTCCAAACCTAGATCACTTGGACTTCGAATAATTTTTGGGTAATAATTCTTAAGTTAAAATCCTTTAAAATTACCATCCATTTTCCAATTTGAACTATGGCAAATAAATATTTGGAGAATAAATGACAAAGGGGATTGGAATGGATAATTGTGTAACTGGTCTAATAAAGCATATAATGTCAAACATTTTCAACTACAAAGTAGATTGCAAGAAAATCACATTCAACTTTTATATAATGAGTTTCATAATCTATCAAGGCATGACTGAAGTAGTAAACAACAACTCTTTTCCTAACTCCTTACTTCATCCTCTTACTCTTCAACTACCTTATAATTATTTTAATATTATCTTGTATACATCATCTATCCCCATATCATTTGGAGATATGTTTGTAGAGCATAACAAATTAGGAAAAGAGTTTGTTATTTACTACAATAGTCATGCCTTGATATATTATGAAACTCATTATACAAAAGAGGATTAGAATGGGCAATGGTGTAAGTGTTCTAATAAATCATATAATGTCAAAAATTATATGCTTTATTAGAATATTTACACCATTGTCCATTCAAATCCACTTTTGTATAATGAGTTTCATAATCTATAAAGGCATGACTGTTGTAGTAAATAACAAAATATTTTCCTAACTCATTATGCTCTTGCAATCTACTTTGTAGTTAAAAATGTTTGACATTATATGATTTATTAGATAACTTAAACCATTTTCCATTCCAATCCCTTTTGTCATTTATTATCCAAATATTTATTTCCCATAATTAAAATTGGAAAATATATGGTGATTTTAAAGGATTTTGACTTAAGAACTATTACCCAAAAATTAGTCAAAGTCCAAGTGATCACCGATCAAATTTCCACAACTCCAATCCTATATATAATACACCTTCAAGATAATATTCCCAATGAATATATACTATTAATATAAGGTCTTAACCAAGTTATTTCTCTCAAATAGTACTTTCATAATTTTATAGGTGATCTTGAAGCACAAACCCTCAAGGAGCTCAAAATAGTAGTCTCCAAACATAAATCAAAAGTCATCATAGAATAATTTCTAGAAGTTACAATTGAATTGCATGAGGAAACTTGGATGCTTCACTTTAATGGATCCAAGTTACTTCAAGGAGATGAGGTAAGTTGTGTCTTAGCTAACCCTTATGTAAAATCATTCCTCTAGATTTTCAATTAAACTTTTAAGTTAGTAATAACATGGTTGAATATGAAGCTCTCATCCTTGGGATATAAGTAACCATTGATTTATATATCCCTTACTTACACACTTTAATATATTCACACCCTATATATCATCAAGGAAGTATGTAATATCAATTAAAAACTGAAGATCTTATTTCATATCATCAACTTTTACAAACTCTTTCCAAAGATTTTTCATATTTCACCATCAAAGTAATTCCATGAGAACAAAATGCTACAACCAATTGTATTGCTTCATCAACATTTATTTTTCATCCTCATCAAGAATTAAAATATTCATAGTTATTCATATGAGGAAATATTAATCTATTCTAAATTACAAGGATTATTCTCTTATCTACCACATTTAGGTCATCAATACTCAACAAATACCATGGTATAAATACATTATCCAATACATTTAACATCATAATTATCGATTAGAGGCCTACTCTCATTGAAATACCATACTCTACAAGTAATCTTGTATTTATGTACCTAAATATAACATCCTCTATTATCATAATGTTTAAGGTACCTTGCTTTGTTGTGCTACTCCAGATGAATTTCCTTCTCTCTTTGAGCAAGTGTATGGGACCATTTATGGTGGCCATTATAGCAGACATGTTATAGCTCAAAAATTCCTAGGAATGGGATAATTTTAGCATACTCTTGAAAAATATGTTGTCGCATTTTCTTAAAATTATAATCCTTGACAACTCTAATATTATTTAATTCACTTTCTCCCAACTAAGCTTTAAACATTAGAGTCTCCTTGGCTATTCAAAATCACACAATTTTTTTTGGCACCTTATCACCCTTAATGCAATGGTTGAACTAAAGCTACTAATAAAATATTTAACAATATATTGCAAAATAATATTAGGGATTCATGTTTAGATTGACATCTCAAGATATATCCCATAGTTTGGGCTTATCATACTAGCATCTATAGTACGAATGGGGAAACTCCCTTATCTTTAGTTTATGGGTCTAAATTTGTCTTACCATTATAATTTATGTTTCCTTATTTACACATTTATCTTCATTATATCATTATTAATGAGTAGTTTCATGAAGCTCATCATCATGCTTTATATTTTCTTGATGAATAACGTATGATTTTTTTATAATATAACTACCACTACAAATCTTCCATATCTAAAAAACATAAAAAAATTAATTTTTTTAAATTTCAATGTTGGATACTTATTTTTAAAGTTAAACTACACCCATGATAAAGAGGTGAAATATGCCCAGAAGTGGTGGCATCCCTACTTAGTCAAATACACCCTTGGACATAGTACTTATAGATTACAAACAAATGAAGGATAAATTTTCAAAGAACTTACCAATGCTCAGTTCTTGAATAATTAATTTGCTTAATTATATGCTTGTCATAGATTTACTTTTCTATATTTTTTCCATTTCCCATATTTTTTACTTGCATGTTTTTTGTTAGTTTTATGTATATACTATGGACCTAACATTCCTTCTAGGTTCAAATTTCCTTTATTTCTTATAGTTTGACATATAGACACCTCCAGGTTCCATCTTACACATTATACATAGCACCTATCGTAGGTCCTTAGGTATTTTCCCTTTACTTACACCTCTTGGATTTTCAAATTTTGAGTTCCAGTTGGGTAAGTGCATGGAGTTGGGGGATAATTCCATATAAATTTTACATAATGTGACTGCATTATTAAATAATGTGATAAACTAGTTTAATTATTTTGATCATGTTATTTAAACTATGGCTTAGTAATTACCAAGCCATAATGCAATCACATTATTTAAAATAATAATGTGATCATAGTATTATTTTTAATAATGCAATTACATTATGGTTGTTTTAAATAGTAATTACTGAGACATAATGCAATCTCATTATTTACAACAATAATGTGATCGTGTTATTGTTTTGAATAACCCAATCATGTTATCATTATTTTAAATAATGTGAGCATGTTAATAATGCAATCACATTTCCTATGTAACCAAAACAAATAAAAACCAAACCTGAAATCAAAATTCCTCATTTTGCATTTGATATTTCTTTCTTTCTTACATGTTTGCATCTTGCGATTGCGTTTTGGGTAAGTGAGGCTAAACCTTGTTATAATTCATCCTAGGAATCTTCTAATTGATGATACCACCATGTCTAAGAGGTAAGTGCTAAAAATATACACTTACTAACCCTAAATTTTAGTAATTTTTTGTTATTCTCATTATTTAATTAGTAATTTATTTGTTTTAAATAGACCATCCTACTAACCCTCTTATTATTCTACCTAAGCCTCCTAACCATCCACAAAAATATCTTGTTCCTCCTCCCAACCTTCCACCTAACCCTCTTATTCCTCAGCATAACTCTCCTCCTAACCATCCACCTAACCCTCCTATAGTTCTACAAAATCCCCCAAACAATCAAAAATTCTAATTGACCACATTATGGAAAATAAAATTAAAATTAAAGAAATAATTTAGAGAATGAGGGATCCCACTTCCACCAACACTGACTACACCTATCTATCCAATTCCCTAGAGACATTATTACGTCAAATTGACTCTATAACAAGTCAAATTGACATATGGGATTTATATCAGGATAGTTGTAGGGATTATTATGATGACACATTATCAGCACTTGAGGTCAAGAATAAATACATATCAAAATCCTCAATTTGTGCCTTATTCATTGAGCTAGCCACTAATGCACTATTTCTAGTAACTGCTAAACATTTTCCAATCCATTGCTACCAACTAAATTTAATCACGTCTAATTTTTAGGAATGATGGTGGATGTTGTTTGATTATCCACCATATAAAAACCATGAGGTCCCATTTTATTTTTTTAGGAAACTCTAGTATGATTTCTTCCTTAATGAGATTCCTAACTATTTTGATTATAATAAGTTTTAGGTCTAAGGGAAAGGCTCTACATAGGATTAATTAGGTGCATGCCATGCACCTAATTAGCCTAAAAGGGTGTATATCCAAAAGCCACTTGAGCTTGAAATCCCTTATATAGTTCATTAGGTTGTGGATATTGACACTCTTCATTCACTTAGTTTGATCACTGATATACTCATTCAACATACAAGTAGGCTCTCATAGACTGATGGTAGAGATACGCTACATATGTGCATACCCAACCCCACCCTTGTAGTTCTTGTGGAGCTATATGCAATGGACCTTTTGATGATGATGGAATTAGTGGGTTAAAGGTCTTGGATAATATACTTATGAATGATGATTTTTTGGCATGCACATTTGGTATGAAGACATCAACCACTACATAGATGCAAGTATATTTTATATAAATTTCATGTTAAATTTAAGTCATATTTGTAAATTTAATTTAGATAAAAATTAATTTACATAGAAATTGAGTAATAAACATGGCATTTTTATATGTCCAAAGAGGTTATGGTGCCTTCATTAACACAGTTGACATTTTCAACATTTGATTTGATGTAACCATTATTTACATTTTTGGATCCAATTGTTGGACCATCCACTATTGCATCTATCTTTATTAGGATGATACTTTTTACTTATACAAAGGTAAAATTTTTAGTTAATCTTATTCTCTATTTACATTTAGTCTATGTATATTTTCCTTGTAAGTTTAATTTAAATTTATCTATCAAGGATCTGAAAATTCAAGTATAATACTATCAAATAAACTCTTATTTTAATAAAGGATAAAAAATTTCCATATATATCTTTGATACTTTATCAAAAATTAAGTGAGGCCTTATTTACATTCAGTTGATGGGCCAAGTAGACATTCCTCCATCACTACGAGTCAACACAGACATAGGCATTGTTGTTGCAATGCCAACTGCACAACATTGATAGAGGTATATATTAACTTGTAATTTTGAATTGTAAAAATAGACTTGTTTTAAAAATTTCACTACATACTTGGGGAACATATAACATACGTGAATATATTTTTTATGTAGGATTATCCTATTACATTTGATATTCTTAATTAGATGATTAGTAGGGTAAATTATCATGTTTCTTTCCTATTTCATATGCCTATTCAAATAACTGAGCCTACCACTGACTTGTTTGAGCATAAAAAATAGATTAAGAAGGAATACGAGCTTATAGTAAGTGAATGTTTAAATGATTTTTTATTTTAGTTTAAAATTAATTTATTAACATTACTTGAATGTATTTTATGTTAATTTTGTAATAATAATTTGAACATGTTTAGTTACAAGCAAGCTATGAGCATAAGACCCGCATTCAGACCTTGGAGTAATCCAAGGCATTATATAGATCTCCATCTACCAGAAGGGCATCCTAGGGAGAGTCTTCTTCAAGGAAGGTAAAGAGAGGGAGGTTATTTGATGATTAGGATGTCTTACATGAGATGAGGTTTTTTATATGCCTATATGGAAATTTATGCATTTTTGGAATTGTATATGCATATATGATGTTCACCCAACATTAGATACTATGTTGGTAGATGTAATTTTTTGTATGCCTATCATGGAAATCTATGTATTGTTGACATTGTACACATGTGCCTATATGATTTATTTAGAGTTTTCATCTGAATTATGTTAAACTATCTAATTTATATTTAGTTTTAATCTAAATTATTATTGTATAGTGTTATTTTGATCTTACAAACTATTATCTATCAGATCTCGTATTTAATGTTATACACAAATGATTATTATAAAATTATTCTTTTCAATACTATAAATCTTAGATCTCTCATATTTTTTTAATTAAAGTTTTTATTTGATTGTGCATAGTGGAAATGGCTAATGAAATTGATATCTATTTTTCATTTATCATCACCTATTTACAACTTTTCAATTGATCATTAACACAATTTGATTTCACTTAAATCCAATAACCAATAATGTTCAAACTTGTATAATTAAAAAACATAAAATCATTCATAAATCCCTACAAATTTATTACTCAAATACTTATACCTACAAGTTACCTAATCATTCACCTTCACCTAGCTCTAATGCCTTTTTAACTATCTTTTCTCTAAACTAGTCCTACTACTTGTATTCCTTCTATGATTCTTGTTCCTTAATATTTTACCTCACCTCTTGAGTAATCTCTATCAATACTTCTTTTACACTCAACTCCTTTTAGTGACCATGAACATGGTCTATTTATTCATATTTGTAACTTTATCTTTGTTAAACTTGCAAGTTGAACTTCTTCCTAACCTTGACTATAATGTTTTTATTTTGATAAAAGGCAACCTTACTGACTTGAAATAGAATATTCACTCATGAGACAATGATCCATATTTGGCCAAAACCCTTTATCATCCCCTAATACCACCTAATGCCCAATTTACTCATATGTTTAAGAAGGACATGAATAATTCCAACATCACTTATCCACTCTTGTTATTAACTCTATTCAAAATCCACTCTCAAACAATCTTCTTTTAAACTAGTTAAAAACTCATTAGGTCTACTCTTCACTAGTCACTAGTATCTCAGATCTACTCTCTTTTTTAGAAATATTATTAAAGAAACTTTGTACATGTCTTAGTAAAATTCAAGTATTTATTTAGGTGTTAAAACTTACAATAAATCAACCAATTATAGGTCTCTAAGAGATTGAGCTATCATTCTCAAATTCTATCTTTTTAATTTCTAGGTCTTTAAACCTAGTTGTTACTCCAATAGGTAAATTTCTACAAATAGAGTTTTTATCTCTTAAAAATTATATTTATAGTAGTATTTAATTAATTATAACATGTTATAACCCTTACCTAGGTTTATATAACTCAAATCAACCAAATACATCTTACCTTATGCACAATTTTTTTTAAAATGGTCTTCTACAAGTGTAAATAAAAACAGTCATATATACCTATAATTTCAAACCTCTTGTCAACCTAATGATACTTGTAATAAGTTATAATATCCATTCCCCAAATTCTCACAAAGTTTTAAACCATATTGTTTAATTGTTTGAGTTTTATATGTGTTTTACTCATGAAACCCTTACTTTGGATTTACTCTAAATTTCTACAAGCCAAGATCTTAGATAAAACTATTGTCAACATATATTCTACATGTATTTGGGTTTTGAGACTATTGTATGACCTTTTAATACCTCACTCATTTAGCACCTTCAACACCTCACTCTTAACATTCTATTACTTTCTAGGCCTATTCCTTAAAGGTGTTAGGCCTCATACAACTAATCTTTGACAACTGATATTTGAAAATATCATAAACCTATTCTATCTCTAAATCACCTTGAACAATTAAAATACACTTTCATGCAAAAGTGGTTGAGAAAAGGGAGATAAGAGTATGGAAACACTGATAACAAATGTTATAAAAGTTTAAGTTATGGTTATATAAATATGGTTCTAATGCTTCCTGACCAAAAATTGACACTTCAAACACATTCAAGGGGTAGGATAACATCTAGGACTAGGTTTTTAGCCTCCCATTAGGCTCGATCAATAAATACACCACCCATTCTAACCTCAAGAATGCCCTTCCCAATATAAGAAAAATACAATTTTTAGCTTAAGTTTAAACATGCATAAAATAAAACTTTTAAGTCATTTCCATGAACTCTTTGATCCCTCCCCTACCTATTTATTCCTTCTAATCACACCCAGAATCAGTCAGGAGGAACCATCAAGAAAAATCCATTGGACAAGTTGTAGTGACGTGTCCAAAATGAAACTTTTTGGTATTGAATTGGTAACTTCTTGAGCTCCAACTACCATTTCTACTTTTGGGACCTCCATGTGAGAATATATCACTTTAATAACATATATAGGCAAATTACATGTTATCACACTGCCACAACATTCAAATCTACCTAGAAGTGTATTTTCACTATCCTTCAGGAGCATGGAAACACTGACAATAAATGTTGTCAAAGTTTAAGTTATGGTATCATAACTATGGTTCTGATGCTTTCTAACCAAAAATTGAACTTAAAACATGTCTAGGGGGTGATAAGATAAAATACTAGGTTATTTTCCAATAATTAGGTTTAATTGACAAACCCACCACCCATTCTGTCCTCAAGAACACCCTTCCCAATACATGAAAAATGCAATTTTTTAGCCTAAGTTTAAACATGCATAAAATAAAACTTGTAAGTTATTTTTGTAAATCATCAAATCCATACCATAAATATTAATCCATATAATATTACCCTATATCACTTAGGTGGAACCTTTAAGATAAATACATTAGAAAAGTTGTAGTGATGGGTCCAAAAATGTAACTTTTTGGCATTGAACACGTAACTTCTTGAGTTCCAATTGCCATTTTTACCTCCTTAATCTACACCTAAGAATATATCACTTATATCACATCTTTATATTAAAATTACCCATTATAAAACTTACACAATGATCAAATCCACCTAGAAGTGCATTTTCACTATTGTTTAGAAGCGTGGAAACACTGACAATAAATGTTGTGAAAGTTTAAGTTGTGGTTGCACAACTGTGGTTATGATGCTTCTTAAATGAAAACTAAAATTTATAACACATAAATTTTTGGGGTGTATAAAATATAATAACATGTTATTATCCTTTCATCATGCCCAATCGACAAACACACCACCCATTTTGATCTCAAGAATGCCCTTCCCAATATAAGAAAAATATAATTTTTAAGCCTAAGTTCAAACACTCATAAAATTAAACTTGTAAGTCATTTAAATGAACCATGATATCCTTAAATTTCCTTTTTAATCCATATAATCTTACCCTAATTAAATTAGGTGGAACATTCAAGATCAACTTGTTGGATAAGTTGTAGTGATAGGTCCAAAAATGCAACATTTTGGTGTTAAGCAAGCAACTTCTTGAGATCCAACTACCATTTCTAATTTTGGGACTTCCACCTAATAATAATCACTTATATATAATAAAATTACATGTTATCACTATTAGTGTAGGTTTATATTTATCTCTATTTATTAATTATGGAAATTGTATTTTGTGCATACATGGTGTTTTCCTACATTTGTGGGATAGGCTAGCTTATGTGGAGGTGTGTGTCATAGATGTGTCATAGGTGTCATAAGAATGTCATAACTCCCTTGATGGGAGTTACTTCTCTATTCTTAGCACCTTGTCACCACTTTTCATGGAGGATTTACAGTCTATTCTTGGGGTGCCTTGACCACCTTTTGTGGAGGAGTTACTTACGTGCTCTCCTATATGTATTCCTCACTTTGGCCATCTCATGTTAATCAGATTTTGGTTTTCTCCATTTTGTCTTGTGCAATTTATCTTTTTTTATAATTTCAAATTGCTTTAGCATCTATGTGGTGTGCACTTGCTTCATCTCATGTGATCACGTCTCCATTGCATTTGCTTTATCTAGATTTTTGCAACAACTCTGATATGGTATCAGAGCCACTTGGGTAATCGTGTGTCTGGTTATGCTATTCTAAAATTCTTACTTTGATTTCTTAGTAGTTTTTTTTGTTGCTTAACTCCATTGTTTTGGTAGAATTTTTTGAAAACTCATGCAAATCCATAAGGAAACTTGTTCAAAAAATTACTTCTGAGTTAGAATTTGCCAAGACATCTTGTCTAGAGCTGTTGTGGCTTTAGCAAAGGCAAAATAATTTCTTTTCTTTTGGTCATTCTACAAGAAAAAGATAAGATCTCTACAATTCAGTTTGCTTCTTAGACATTAGAGGGGCTGACTTTGTTACAAGCTAATGGGTGCCATTGTTGTGTGCAGGGAGGAGCAACACTCCACGCATTCAATCTAGGTACTGCACTCAGCAACAGCCATGCCAAGCTTCTGCACAGTTGCTCCAAACTTCTAAAAAGCTAGACATTCTTCTAGTCTACACCAAGCTTCTAGAACTCCATGCAAAGAAGTAGCATCAACATCCTTCAAGCAGTCCTTCCAGCCACACCATTAGGCCGTACGGCGTCCAGCATGCAACTATGCAAGTTTTTTTTGCAAGCAAATTCAGAACTGCACCCTTTTTTTGGGGTGCCACTCCCTATTTTTTTTTGCTGTCTAGAAACTAGAATTGTGCCCTTGTTTTTGGTGAAAATATTTTGCCACTTCTACTGTTGTCCTTTCCAAGAATTTTTCCAGCAATCTTGTTTGAAAAATGGCACTCCTTTTTGGTTTCCAACGCCCATGTGGTGGGCCCTCCCTCTCTCTCTTGCTGTTTAATCATAATTTTTATTTTGTCCAATAATATTTTTGATATTAATAAGTTAGTAATTTGATTTTTTGAATTAAAGACAAATTGGAAATTAGCATTAAAAAAAATAGTTTAGAGGTTTTTTTAAACTTGTATCTTCAACCTATGAAGACGAAGGGTGAGGCCCGGGTTGGTAGGAGGCCAATTCCCCCTCACACAAACCTCCTTTGGATTCCTCATTCTGTTCCAAATCCAATGAGTGGTTGGAAGGCCACTTTCTCTCTCAAAACAGGCATTTTTTTAATGTTTTAGTGCTTTTTATGCAAAAACACTAGTTTACAAGAAAATTAAACCATTAATATCTTGAAAACAGTAGCTCAGTTTTGGGTGCCATTTTTTTCAAAATTGTTTGTAATTCAATTTTTCATAGTGTAGGATTGTTATTTTTCAAAAATGCACTAGTTTATAAAGTGCCTAAAATTTGGGTCGCCCGGGACGCATTTTCGGCTGAGTCCTGTTTGCTTAAGTCTTGCACTGATTTCTCGAAGACACATTCTCAACTAAGATCGATGTATTTTGGGTGTGCACTTTCATATTGGGGGGGTCTCAATATTTTTAGGGGGTGTGATTTCTTTTCACAACTTGCTAATCTTTGCTTTCATTCTCCTTTCTGCATAATTTCACAATTTGCAATCAACACAACTTCACCTAAATTCAGCTTAAAATGGATTATTTTCAACTTAAACCCCTAACACCCTTCAACTATCATGAATGGAAGGTTAAAATTTCAATCATTCTTAGAAGCAAAGGGTTGTATAGGATCACCATGGGTACTGAAGTAGAACCCAACACTGATGCTGAAAAGGTCAAGTGGTACAACCATAGTGATGAAGCCTATGGATTACTGAGCTTGTCTGTGTCTCTAGAACTTCTCTTCCATTTAGAAAAATCTAAGACTCCCAAATAAATATGGGACACCCTATAAAACTTATTTGGGAAGCTTGATGAGATGAGAGGTCATGAGCTCGAAAATGAACTCATAAGTCTAAGTCCTAGTAACTTTGACACCCTACAAGACTTATTCACTAAGTTTAAGGCCCTTAGATTACAATTGAAAGAATGTGGGATAGATAAGAAAGATGATCAACTCATTCTTTCTATTCTTGCCAAGTTGGGTCCAAGCTATTCAGTCTTTGTCTCCACTTTTCATGCCACAAAAGTGCCCTTGGCACTACATGAAAAATGCCTTCTTTGGATTCATTCATTGCCGACTTGACTGGGGAGAAAGATAAGCTAATTAAAATGGGCACAATTAATTCTACTCAACCCAAAGCTTTGATAGCTAGAATGGTAAGGATAAGACTTCAACAAAGGAGAAGAAGAAAAATAACAAGGACCAGGAGAAGAAGAAAGAAAACAACAATCCTGCCAAAAAAAAAATTGATTCTTCCTCCTCTAATGCTAAACCTAAGAAGGAGAAGGTTAAGTGTGCCTATTGTAAAAATACAATGCATGATGAACACAAATTCATGAAGAAACAAATAGATCACCTAACTCATCTTCTAGAGAAGCACAACATAGGTGTTCCTGAGTCCATCAAGCAGAATTCATCTACCCAAGATTATACCAAGGCAAAAGGCAAGGGTAAGGAGAAAGAAAAAGGAAAGGCCCTTGTAGCTACTACATCTTCTACAACATCATGGGTAATTTATTTAGGTGCTTCTCACTACATGGGCTCTTCACTAGTTGAGTTTTCATCTTTAGAGCCTTGTAACATGACTTCAATTAGTTTGGGTGATGACACATCAGTTTCCATTGCAGGGAGAGGATCTATTGAAATGAAAGGAGGAACAATCAATAATGTTCTAGGTGTTCCTTCTATTTCAACCAATCTCTTATCAGTGTACCAAATCACTCACATTGGTCAGGGCATGAGAGTTGAGTTTTCACCAGATTTAGTGGCTATCAAGGAGTTGCATAGTGATACTATAGTGGCAGTGGGTAGGGTAGATCACCAAGAAAGATTATACAACTTCCCACATTTTGCATTAGATTCTTATCCAATAGCATTGGTGACTCATTTAGATGAAGTTATCAAATTGTGGCATGAGTGGTTTGGCCACCTTAACTCCTACTACCTTGAGCAAATTTGCAAAAATGACATGGTCATTGGCTTGCCTCGTGTCCAATTCTCAAAAGGACTTTGCAAGGGGTCTCCCTTGGGAAGCATCCTAAAGCAAAATTTGACAAAGGCAAAGCTTGGAGGGCTTCACAACCTTTGGATTTAGTCCACAGTGATGTATTAGGACCCTTTCCCAAACCATCTTTCACAAGGGCCAAGTACATCCTCACTTTCATTGATGATTTCTCTAGGTACACTTGGATATATTTTCTCAAACAAAAGTCTGAAGTGTTTAAAAATTTTATAGACTTCAAGGCTCTTGTTGAGAAATAGAGTGAGAAATCCATCAAGGTTCTTCAAACTGATAATGGAGGGGAGTATGTCAGCAACAAGTTTGAGCAGTTTTGCACCATAGAGGGGATTGGTTTGTAGCAGATGGGTCGGTTGATAAGTACAAGTCACGATTGGTCGTAAAGGGTTTCTCATAGGTGGCAGGAATTAACTACTCAAAGACCTTTACACCCATTGCAAAGATGACTTCTATCTAACTCACCTTGGATATTATTGTAACACTTGGTTGGGATGTGCACCAAATGGACGTGAAGAGTGCCTTTCCTCATGGAGACCTAGAGGAGGAGATCTACATGGAGCAGCTGCCAAGATTTCTTCAGGATTCTTCCTAGTATGCAGACTTAGGAAATCTATCTATGGCCTCAAACAGGCCCCTCGAGCTTGGTATGCGAAGATGGATTCCTTCTTTCTCATAGCGGGTTTCACTAGGTGCCATTCTAATCCCAATATCTACTTCTTGTGATAGGATGATTCACTCCTAATTTTGGTTCTATATGTTGATGACCTTTTGATCACCAGGAGTTCTTCATTGACTATTATAGTGATGAAGGCATCTCTCTAGGATAGATTTGACATGACAGACTTGGGTTTATTACACTACTTCCTTGGCATTGAGATCTCACAATTAGATTTAGGAATTTCTCTTGCATAGCCTAAGTATGCTCTTGATTTATTGGCTTAGTTTCACATGGCTGATTACAAGCCATCTCTAACTCCCTTTCTATCAGGAGTCAAGCTTAAGTCTGACTATTATTTACCATTGGTTGATTCCACTTGGTATCAACAACTTGTTGGTAGTCTCATCTACTTGAATCACACCAGGCCCAACATATCATATATAGTGGGACTTGTCTCCAAATTCATGCAAGAACCTCATGAGCTGCATTAAAAAGTAGCTAAGAGGATCTTGCATTACATACAGGGTTCATAGAGATATGGGATTCATTATATATTTGGCATAGAGGTTAATGTGGTTAGATATACAGATTCAGACTAGGCTAGTGATTCACAAACTCATAAGTCCACTTCTGGTTATAGTTTCTCTCTAGGTTCTGGTCCTATCATTTGGTCTAGCAAGAAGCAGAATGTTATTGCTATATCATCCACAAAGGTAGAGTACAGGGGAGCTACTAATGCAACTACTGAGGCTATTTGGCTTTAGGGGATACTTTCTAAGTTTAGCATTCTTATCAGGTAGCCCACCATCATTTATTGTGACAACCAGAGTACCATTTAGATTTTTAGGAATTCAGTTCAGCGCCAGCAAACCAAGCACATAGAGATTCACATGCATTTCATTCAGGAGCTTATTCATAGTCAAGTCATTAACTTGATATTTTACCAGTCTTCAAAGTAGGTTGCAGACATCTTCACCAAACCTTTCACTGAGAGCAAGTTCATTCATCTACGAGCTCTTCTTGGGGTGTGGTCTACATCTATAGGAACATCATCTTCAGGAGGGGCCTTCTATCCTCTTCTTTTATTTTGTGTCTCTCTTTCAGGGGGGGAAGGAGTTTTTTCCTATGGGTTTTCTCCTTTTATCTATCTTATGGGAGATTTCATTTGTACATGGGTACCTCATTAGGCCTAGTTATCAAGGCCCATTTTTTACTTCCACACTACCCACCTAAGCTATGCTTATGGGGGGTATTAGTGTAGGTTTTTATTTTTCTCTATTTATTAATTAGAGAAATTGTATTTTTGTGCATACATGGAATTTTTCTACATTTGTGGGATAGGCTAGCTTATGTGGAGGTGTGTGTCATAGATGTGTCATACGTGTCATAAGAATTTCATAAGTAACTCCCTTGATGGGAGTTACTTCTCTATTCTTAGCACCTTGTCACCACTTTTCATGGAGGAGTTACAGTCTATTATTGGGGTACCTTGACCACCTTTTTTTGAGGATTTACTTACGTGCTCTCCTATATGTATTCCTCACTTTGTCCATCTCATGTTAATCATATTTTGGTTTTCTCTATTTTTTCTTGTGCAATTTATCTTCTTGTATAATTTAAAATTGCTTTAGCATCTATGTGGTGTGCACTTGCTTCATCTCATGTGATCATGTCTCCATTGCATTTGCTTTATCCAGATTCTAGCAACAAATCTGATAATCACACTATTAAAACATTCAAATCCACATGGAAGTGCATTTTCACTACCATTTAGTATCATGGAAACACTGATAATAAATGTTGTCAAAGTTTAAGTTGTGATTATAAAACTCTAGTTTTGATGCTTTGTGACCAATAATATACATTACCAAAATTTATATGGTTAATATAACATCTGTTACCAAGTTTTTTGTCTCCCATTAGTCCCAATTAACAAACCCACCACCCATTATGGCCTTAATAATGCCCTTCCCAATATATATATATATATATATATATATATATATATATATATATATATATATATATATATATCCCAAGTTCAAACATGCATAAAATTAAACTTATAAGTCATTAATGTGAACCATAAGATCCATCCCATTACTATTTAATCCCTATAATTTCATCCCATATCACTTATGTGGAACATTCAAGAGCAATCAGTTGGACAAGTTACAGTGATGGGTCTAAAAATACAACTTTTTGGCATTGAACAAGCGACTTTTTGAGCTCCAACTACCATTTCTAACTTCAAGACTTATACCTAAGAATATATCACTTTTATTATGTATATATGGGAAAATTAAACATTATCACACTTCCACATTGTTTAAATCCACCCAAAAGTACATTTTCACTACTGTTCAAGAGTGTAGAAACATTGATAATAAATGCTGTCAAAGTTTAAGTTATGGTTACAAAAATTGTGGTTTTGATGATTCTTGAATAAAAAATGACACTTGTAACACACCCAAGGGGTAAAATAATGTCTATGACCAATTTATTAGCCTTATATAATTCTTTATCAACAAACCCACCACCCATTTGGCCTCAAGAATGCCCTTCCCAATACTAGAAAAATGTAAATTTTTAGCCTAAGTTCAAACATGCATAAAACAAAATCTATATGTCATTTACATGAACCATAAATACTTACCTTGAATATTTAATCCCTCTAATTTCACCCTAGATAACTCAACTATAATGTTCAATAGAAATCCATTGGACAAGTTACAGTGACAAGTCCAAAAATGTAACTTTTTGGCATCGAACAAGAAAATTCTTGAGCTCCAACTACCATTCATACCTTTGGAACCTCCACCTAATAATATATCTCTTATATCAAATTTATATATATAATTTACATGTTATCACATCACCATGACATTTAAATCCACTTATAAGTGCATTTTCACTACTGTTCAAGAGCACAAAAATACTGACAAGTGTTTTCAAAGTTTAAGTTGTCGTTGTAGAACTCTAGTTATGATGCTTCATGACCTAAAAATAAAACTACCAACATGTTTTATGGTATTATAATATATATTACTAGGTTATTGGCCTCCCATAAGTCTTGATCAATAAACTCACCACCCATTTTGGGCTCAAGAATACTCTTTCCAATACAAGAAAAATGCAGTTTTTTAGCCTAAATTGAAATTTGCATAAAATGAAACATGTACGTCATTTACATGAATTTTAAAATCCCTCCCCTAAATCTTAAATCACTCTATATATTCTCACCATATATCACTTAGGTGGAACCTTTTTTAGTAATCTATTGGATAAGTTACAATGACAAGTCCAAAAATGTAACATTTTGGCATTGAATAGGCAACTTCTTGAGCTCCAATTACCATTTATGCCTCCAAGACCTCTGCTTAAGAATATATCACTTTAATCAAATATAGATAGAAAAATTACATGTTATCACACTACCACTATATTCATATCCACTTGAAAGTGCATTTTCACTATTGTTCAGTATCTTCTCTTAGCTTGAAGAATATAGAATTCTCTACTAACAGTGTAACCATGTGAATGTGGAAGCTTATCTGGCACCAGTAACCTAAAAAATATTATTTGTAAGTAACTAAATATGAAATTCATATTTAATACCTATAAAATAAAAAACATTTGGTAAAATTAATTACATCTACATTTTAAAATTCAACATACCTACATATTTCAATCCAATGAACCACTAGGATGTACTCTAACCTTGATAGTAACAAGAGTAGCTTCATGGTCTAACTCTCAAACTTTCCATATTTTCTTATTTAATGGTTTCCCATGATATTTTTATAATTTAATATTCTTTTCAAGAATAAAATTTGAATAGTACATTATCTTCTTGTGTGTTTCAAAATCTTCAAATAACCAATGACCTAAATTTTTTATATTATATCAGTGAAACTAAGTTTTAGTGACTATCACTGACCAAGTGGGATAGTCAATGTTTTCTCCATATATAACCAAGAAATCCCTTTTTTATTTATCTCTACACACTGACATAAGTAGTAATCAGTGCCCTCTTCATTATCCTCATTTGTAATAACTGCAAAAACATGCCTTGTATCAAAAAAAACATTTCTAGTGATAATATGAAGATATATAATGAGAATAAATTACAAATAATGAAAATTATTCTA
Source organism: Torreya grandis (assembly GCA_037957365.1). Lineage (NCBI taxonomy): Eukaryota > Viridiplantae > Streptophyta > Pinopsida > Cupressales > Taxaceae > Torreya > Torreya grandis. Next base: position 362,681 of record JARHVA010000222.1, on the reverse strand, counting down.
CCTAGTTATAATAGATTAGATACATGGTAAAATCCATCTTATGATGTCATATTTTTAATTTGTAATGTTGTTAGAACCTAATATGTGTTCATTGAAATTAAAGGTTTGGAATTTCAATCATCCACCCACTCTTATGACTCACACTCATTCCAAATAGAGTCTACATATCATAATAGAAACATTCCAAGTATATCATATGAATAGTTTAATAACTTTAATTTGAGCTATAAAATGAGTGGAGGTCACTTGAACCTATTATAGTCATATAATCCTCATACCTTGCTTAGTTTTGCTCCTCCATTAACTAGAAATTTCTAAGAGCACAAGAATTTGGTTAAGCACCATGACACATGTTCTCATTACACCATTCAACCACAATTTTTATATTTGTCAAATGAGCACCTTATTCAAATTTCAACACCTCCCTTAAAATATCTCTTTTTACACATGCAACAACACCACCATGCTCCCCTTTTCCATGGCTAGTCTTGATGAAACTCCAAATGTGTTCTACACTAGTGGTAACATGCATCCTACTCAACCAATAAAACATCCTTGTATTTTTTAATTGTGATGTGAAAATGTTTGACCAAATGTAATGTTGATTGAAATTAATGTTCCTTTGACTTAACTATTCATACATTTTCTAAAAATAACCATGCACATACTTTGAACAATGTTATCAATCATCTTTGATATAGAAATGGTGCTCCATTAATATTTTACATTGTTGTTATATACTATTAGGTGCATAAATGAATGTTATATGAATGAATATGAAAACTTGTGATGAGTAATAATACTATGATTGAACTTCCATTTAGGGTTTAAATGTGTAATTTTTAGTAAAGTCAACTACTAAAAAAATCAAACTAAATGAAAATGAATCTTTGATTATCTTAAAATATTCATCTAACCATCTATCCCTCTGTGTGTGCCTTGCATAATAGTTTTCTCCCTAAATTTGACCAAAAATTCAGAAATAAGTATCTTTTTTGTAACAAGCTCACACCTTTTAGATTATTTGCCATCTTTTACTTGATAAGCAACTGATTTATTTTTTCTTAAACCAAATAATTAATATCCAATTGCACTTGTAATCTCCTCATGGATATATTTTTTAATTTTTTCAATCCACCATAAATGCTATAATTTCCATTTAAACATGATTTGTTATAAAATAATTATCCATCTGGTCTTTTGTAAAATTTAGTTCGAATATATTCCCTAGCTGATTTTGGTGGAAATTCAATGCCACACTCCTATAAAATATTGTTAGTATGTAAAGTACAACTAATATGGTAAAAAACATCATAGTGCATTGAAAATTCAACATGTTATCTACAACAAGTGCTACGTGTGTGATTTATTTTTACACAAAATTTTTTGGCCATCTCAAAATATCTTTGACAAATAGAAATTTGTTTATTTTTTTCCAAAAAATTAAATTACATTTGTGTTTGGGTCATATATATTAAATGTTTTGAATGTCATTCACATCTACAAGAACCAACTCTTCTTTTCACTACATCTCTTGCATTGGGGGAAACTCTTGTATTGTCTTTCCAAAATTGAACAAGTAACTCTTTGAGAGTATTGGATATAGACTTGTCCTTTTATGGAAGTCTACCACATAATTCCCAAAGCTCATTGGTATTAGCTTCATTCATTATTTCACATTTTTTAATTAATTTTATTGATTTTTTTAATGTTTATATTAAGTATTCATCCTATTTTTGAAACCATTCATTTCTTCCCTATTTTTTTACTTATTGCATAAATTTTAAGTATATGGCAAGTAGCATTACAATATTAAGTGCATGATTTTGGGCTTATAGTATGATATGTATCATGTAGATTTTCAAAAATATCATTGTTTTCATCATCCATGTTAGATTTTCTTGGTCCTAATATGTATATTATAGGTCTCATCTTAATCAATTTTATCAATGAAGTAAATAATTGATATCTTTGACTATCATAATCAAAAATATTAAAGAAACTATCCCAAATTTGTTGAGCCAGTCTTCTTGAGTGGTGTCAAACATTTTTTCATGCATTAGATCTAAAATATTCTCATCAACTTCAATTAATTAATTGTATTTTCTACACACAATTCTTGGAGGTGTTGTTAATGGTGGAGTTTATTTATAGGGTGTTTCAAAATAGTTATTACTTTCATTGTTTAGAGGTGGGATGACATTTTATTCATTATTTATTTCTTCATTATATGTTTCCATGATATTTTATTTATTTTTAATGTCATCACTATTTTTTTCCATCAAATTTTATTCATTCAAGGGGAGTGAATCTTCATACATAGACTATTCATCAACAAAATCAAAAACTTAGAACTTTAAATGTAAACTTCCGACATTATCTAGTTCATTATTATCAATTTCATTATTATTCATTTAATTATGGTCAGTTTCATCATTATTTAATTAATTATATTCAATTTCATCATTTTTTAAATAATTATTATTATCAATTGTCTCATTATATAGGGAATTTGGTTCATTAGGATTAGGGTTTGTACCTTGTCTACCATGAAGTTTTTGCATTTGTATCTTGTGTTTCTCTCTCAAATATTATAATACCTCAATTTTTTTATTCTTCAACATATTCCTATTATTTTAACATGATTTATCACCCATCATGGACAATTGATAACTTTTCAAAGGTGATGTCAAAAGTACATAGGTCTCATAGGTCCCGTAGAGAATTTATGTGGGGACAAAATTCTTGATTTGGGTTAAAAATAGATGTTGAAAAGTGATCTTATTCTATATTAATAATAACGTTATCTAATTATTTTATCACATTATGAAACAACATGATCTCATTATTATTAATATTAGGTTATGATTGAACATAGATATTGAGAAGTGAGTTTTGAGTATATTAAGAATAACATGATCACATTATTAAATAATGTGATCATGTTATTATTAATACTCAGTTGGGGTTAAGCATAGACATTGAGAAGTGAGTTTTGTCTATATAAAGAATAACATGATTACATTATCTAATAATTTGATCATGTTATATTTAATATAGAATAAGGATTAGGGATTATAAATTAAGGCATTAGTTCATAGGGTTTATGGATTAGGGATTATGGAATGTAAGGTCTAGGTTTAAGGTTGTATATAAGGTCTAATCACTCTATGCCATATGAACCTAATTTTTAATACAAAATGTGTTAATTGGAACTAAATCAATTGGTAAATAGGGAAATTTTAAGGTTTATAATTTAGGGTATAGTGTTTAGGGTACACAAGGTCAATCACAAAGATAATTCTTAGTCTAAATGATGTTAATTTGGGCTAAAATGATTTTTTAGGGTTTAAAGAGTTTATATTTATGGTTTAGAGTCTAGGGATTAATATCTTTAGGGTTTAGGGCTTAGGTTATAGGTTTTAGGGTATATAACATACAATCTTGAAGGAGATTCGGGTAAATTTGAGATCCTTGAACTTAGATCTATGAGTAAAGAATGTGATTTTGGACTCAATTAGCCCCCACATTATCACAAATTAAGATAATTAAGTCAAATTGGGTTTAATTAATGATGCGATATTGAACAAGTTCATCCCTATGAACCTATTTCTTACTATATAAAAAGAATGTTAATTGGGAATAAATTTATTAGTTTAGGGTTTAAGGTCTATAATTTAAAATGTCTAAGGCTTAGGTCTTATGGATTAGGGTTTAAGGTAAATGGTATAGGGTTTAGGGTTTATGTTAAATGGTATAAGGTATAAGGTTTAATATATTAGATATAGGGTCCAATCACTAAGGTAACTAAAGATAATTTGAGTTTCTTGTTCACATTTTTGTGATAATTACCTTCATGTTTGTATTTATGATAAAAGTAGGGTCAGTTACGCCATACATGTTGCATACATCATATAATTTATTGAGCCATAAATTTAGTTTAGGGGCTCAAATTTACCCAAATCATTCCCTTAATTGGACAAATTGATTAATTAGATCAATTCATGTTAGAATCAAACTTTTAATTTTGACCCAAATCATATCTATCTCTTGAAAGGGTTTAAATTGACCTCAAATGCCTCATTGATTAAATGAATCAACTCTTTGGTTAATTATATATGACATGACATTAGGGTTAATTTAAATCCAAATCACATAATATACAATTTCAAATAGGTTCATGTGGCTCATTTTGACCCTAATTACCTCCATAATTTAACTAATCAACATTTGCATTCATTAGCTAATGACTTCAAGTTTACTAAGCTCAAAACCACATTCTATACATGTATAACTTTCATATAAGTAAATAATGTTTCTTTGCTTCAATAAAGTTAATTAAATTTGAGTTGGTAAAACCCCAAATCACATTATATAGTCATACAATTAGGTTAAAGGGGATCAAAATTGCCCCAATTTAATTTAAATGCACAACTAGATTGGTACTCCAAAGGCTAAGTTTTGGCCATAGGTTTTTAAAAAGAATTTTATGATATCTCATGATAAAATTAGTTATATCATAAGGCATTTATGTTTGAGGCATGTAGTGGGATTTATGGCATAGGGGTTATGGTTTATGTTTTAGGGATTAGGGATTAGGGCATAAGGTTTAGGTTTAAGCATGTATATAATATCTAATTGCTCTATGATATGTGAACCTAGTTCTTACTACAAAGGATTTTAATTAGGAATAAATTGATTGGTAAATAGGGAAAGTTTATGGTTTATAATTTAGGGTATAATTTTTAGGGTTTATGGTTTAGGGCTTAGGTTTTAATGTATATATGGTTTAGGGTACATAAGGCCAACTACAAAGATAATTGAGGATAATTTGAATCACTTGGACCCATTTGTGAATATAAAATGTGTTTTTGGGTTGTCATTATATCCCATGTCATTATGAATATTGAGTTAATTAGTCAGATGGGGTAATCAATCATGTGATTTAGGCCAAATTGAGCCCTATGAACTTAATTCCTAGTCTAAATGATGTTAAATTGGGCTAAACTTATTGGTTCAAGGTTGAAAGAGTTTATATTTATGTTTTATATTTTAGATTTTAAGGATAAGGAACTTTAGGGAGTAAGGTTAATGGTATGGGTTTTAGGGTATATAAGGTAAATCATGATGGTGATTGGGGAAAATATGAGCTCCTTGAACCTAGATCTATAAGTAAAGAATGTGATTTTGGGCTTAATTAGCCCCCAAATAATCATAGATTGAGCCAATTAAGTCAATTTTTGTAATGAGTGATGTAATTTGGACCAATCTCATCCTTTTGAACCTAATTCTTACAATATATAAAGGATATGTTGATTGGGAATTAACCTATTAGTTTAGGGTTTAGGGTTTAGGGTCTAAAATTTAAAGGGTTTGGGGTTTATAGATTATGTCTTAGGGTTTAAATTAAATTGTATAAGGTTTAGGGTTTAATTTTAATGGTAAAATATTTAGTATTTAAGTTATTTGTTGACCTATTTGTGATAATTTCCTTTATGTTTGCATTTTTGATAAAAGTAGGGTCAGTTAATCCATACATGTTGCATATATTATACAATTGATTGAGCCATAAATTTAATTTAGGGTCTCAATTTTGCCTAAATCATTCCCATAATTTGATAAATTGACTAATTGGATTAATTCATGATAGAATTTAACTTAATTTTTTCCCAAATCATATCTTGCTTTTGAAGGGGTTCAAATTGGCCTCAAATGTCTCCTCAATTAAATAAATCAACTCTTTGGTTAATTATATATGAAATGACATTAGGGTTAATTTCACTCCAAATCACATTGAATAAACAATTTAAAATAGATTCATGTGGCTCATTTTGACCCTAAGTACCTCCATAATTTAACTGATCAACATTTCTATTCATTAACTAATGACTTCAAGTTTATTGAGCTCAAAACCACATTCTATACATGCATAGATTGCATATAAATAAATAATTTTTATTTTATTCAATCAATATAATGAAATTTGAGCTGATAAACCCCTAGATCACATTTTATATTCATGTAATTAGGTTGAAAGGGCACAAAATAACCATAATTTTCTTCAGATGCACAATTAAATTGGCACTCCAAAGGCTATGTTTTGGCCATGGATTTAAAAAAATACATTTTATGACATCTCATTATAAAATCATCTATATAATAAAATTTATAATGAGTTACACCTTAAAACTAAGTAATTATAAGTAGTCAGGTTAGCATATTAAAATGCCCATAAATTTTTTGAAGTTTAATGTGATACCATGACACATTAATTAACTTTGAAAGGTTATGGAAATTTCCTATATCACATGAAATACCACCACTATTAGGGAGCTCAAGAACATATAAGATCACATATAAAATTTAAGCTAAAGAGCAAATTTGGGTTTTTGGGTGTTATGAATATATAACATGATCATGTTATTAACTAGCGTGAACATGCTACTAATGTGGTTAATAATGTAATCATGTTAATAATATGATCATGTTATTAATGTGATCATGATATTTTAATTTGAATTAAAAAACCATTCCTTTTGGCTTGGGAATGGCTTGTATTCTTGAGCCAAAGGCTTAGACCTATTAATTTATAGCTGAGTCTGAGGGTTATGATTAAAAAACAACAAAATTTTACTTTGATCACTAAATACACTATGAATTTCAATGGTAAAATTCAAAAAATTAATACCATCATCACTATCATGCTCTCTTATTTCTAAAAATATGATTTTTATAATGTTTTGACTAATTTAAAGTTTCAAACTATGTTGATTTCTAACTATACCTTTTTTATTCCACTACATGCCACAAATATACATGTCTATACATGTTCATGTAATTTTTTTTCATTAATCCAAGTGAAAAAAACTTATATGGTCAAAAAATAGGCCTAATTCTACACACATTCAAAAAAAACTTATTTTCATTTTTTTTGGGTCTATTAGGCATGCCACACAGATGACTGTCCATGTTTTTCTTAGTTTTACAAATCTATTTACATGAAAAATTCATAAAAAAGGTATTCATTGAAAAAATATATAAAAATATAGGTCACAAACTATAATATCTAATCTAAATTTTCTCCAAAGGGTTTCAAAGAATATTAAACTTTTATATAAAAATGGTGCATCACATGACCATCTATCTACTCTATTTTATTTTAAAAATTTTGATTTCCTCTTCAAATTTTAGATGTTTTACCAAGTTATACTTAACCATTTTTTAAAAAAATAGTGTTTTGGAAAATATAATCTGAATTATACATTTCATGTTCTTACACCATCTTCAAATTTTGAGTGTAGATATCTCAAATTATCTATAAAAGTTCAAATTTATGAAATTTTAGGAAAATCATGTCCACGTGCAGGCCCCTTTTTATCCCCTAACTTTTTGCACTCACCCATTTGTAAGACCGAAAATAAAGTTAGGCCTTCCTCATGAAAGTTTATCCATATTTTTTAAATTCAACCATCATATCCTCTTTAGGTTATTTGGTTTCATTTTCATTATAAATATTGGCTCAGGTCCCTTTACGCATGCCTCTTTATTTTCAAATTTGTGATTTTCATTGTAACATCTTAGTTAGAACCATACATTCCTCACAAAGACCCATAATTTTATTTCATAAATTGCTTATATTCCAAACCTTAGCTAGGCATATTCCTCATAATATAAGTTAATG